>CAKNWW010238833.1:0-11960 GCA_932074435.1 Andricus kollari | reverse complement strand
CTCAAATTTGAAGAAATCTCGTGTAAGTTACAGAATGTATAATAAAAAAATAGAATTTTTCCTAAATGGCATACGTTACAGTATTCGCTTTTGAACTTTTTTAAAGCTCGCGCTCTCTTTCATCAAACTCTGTACCTCAAATCCACTTTTCGTATTTCATGTAAGAATTTCATTATTATTTCTTATTTTCAAAACTGCCCCTTTTGGATTTTAAATTTTTAGATGTGATAAGATCAATTTCCGTTATGAAATATTTAATTCCTAATACTAATGTGATTGCCACTGTAGGTACTAAAATTTGCTTACAATTTGACAATTACCCATATGAGAGATGGATGCAGAAAGCTGTCATGCTCGGGTTGTGATTTCATCGTGCCCTGTGACCACCCATCTCACGGTTGTGAGACGTGGCCATAAGTGTAATTTACCGCGGTTGTACTGGGAGCCGGTGTCATTTTTAGATGGCAGTTTCTCTCAGTGGGACTCTGCCGTGGTTGTTTAACCTTATTTTTTATTTATATATATTTATTTATTTAACCAAAGATGTCCGAGATATGTATCGATTTCAAAGTTGAATAACTTGAACAAATTAAGTCCTAGAGCCACGAAAGTAGTGTGTATATGTATATTGGGGCTGCTGATTATGAATTCACGTGTAAGAAATTCAAAATGGTAGGCAAATTTTTTTTAACGTTTATAAAAACGAAACTTAAAATAAATGATTAATATTTGCTATATATTCCTTAAGGCATGGGTAGATAACATAAAATAATTTGGACTAGAAATTAAGGGTGAAACCACCCTTAAATCGAGCGAAACACCCCCAAAAAGTTGTCTTGGACGTTCATTTTAAAAAGGGTGCATAAAAAAAAAGATTTTTTACAGATAAATAGTTCTTACAATTTACTATAAGAATGCTGATATGAATTTTTCCTCTGCGGATCATTACTCCTATCTTGCAATGAGGTCGTTTCTATATAAAAGTGTATATTACTAAAGTGGTACAGAATTTTTCGTTCTACAATTTAAGTCTTATACATTTTCTTCAATAAAACCATCTCGTTTCGAGATATGAGCAACGATAGGAGCGTGTGACCCGCGAAGTGAAACTCACCTTCTGCTTTGAGGGTTGATTACTCAGAAAGTATAACCCGCAGAGGAAAAATTCATACCAGCTTTTGAAAATTGGAAACCTGTTAATTCACGGATAAATGCAATTTTTGGAAAGCATTATAATAAATTCGCAAACTTGTCTCACAATTGGAATTAGGATTTAGAACTGAAATTTCGATTTGCTCAATGGAAAAAGAAATTATTTTGCAAAGTGGATGCTAATGTTTCAGATAATGATAAGTTTATAGTACTAGGTTTGCAATCTAATAAAATGTTGGGAACCTGTTAAAATTTAAAAAAAGTTGCAACTTTGGGTAAGGTATTTTTAGTTATTCTAATTTTTTCATTCATTGAGAAAAATACAATATTTCTGCAAATTTAAGTTGGCCATGGACTTTCATTTATAAATACAAAATTGCAACTCTATTATAAGTCCGGCAGAATAGAGAAAAAAAATTCTGGTTTGTTGGTGGCTTTTATCGATAAAAGGTTCTTAGGTATTCTTCGCATATTATTATCAATGTAGGTTACATTGCTTGCTGGATAGTGGTAAAGGTATCACTTTTATATAAAAATAATGCTTGAAAATTATTATTTTTTAGTAAAAATAACCTGTGCTCTTCGTAAGTTTATGAAAGTTTTTGTCTTAACTTCAGAATAATTATTACAAATAATTAAAATTATTCTTACAATTTGAAATATTTTTTTAGCAAACTTCATTTTGAATTTTTATTATACTCTTTCATAATTCCTTTAAGAATTTAGACTTTTTTAGATAACTTTTTTAACAAACTTAAAGAAACTGTTATCAAAGTTTTTTTAAAAACAGACTTGAGAATTTTTTAACTTTTATCACATTAATATGTCTTGTTAAACATTTTTGAAATATTTTTAGCAAATTAAAACTTTTTTATTTTATAAGATTTTGTATGTTGCATTAGAGTGGTCCGAATTTATACCTGTGAAAATTCGACTTTCGATTTTCGGTGATCGATCTCCCTCCAATTTGTTCGTTTTCCGGAAAAAGAAACTTCACATTTTTTTCAAAACGTTCAACGTTAACCCGTGTCCCCGGGCTTTTGAGTTTAACACGGGGGTTTAAGTGGGAAAAGCTCGGTACTTTTTACAAAATTTTTGTAAATTAATGTTTAGTGACCTCTTAAGGAATGTTTAAGGAATAATTTTCACCCAATAACTTTTAATTTTAACTCCCCCCTCCTCACCCCTAATCCCCTTGTATTGTGTCCGGAAAACGCCCCAAAAATTGCAAAATAGCAGTTCTATTTATTACGGAATTGTTTTTTTATTTTTCAACATGAATTATTTTTATTCGATAAGTGACAAGTTTCGAATCATTTTCTAACTAATTTTAAATTGTTTAAACATTTATTATTTTCTTGAAAAATTTTTTCTCTCCTTGAAATCGTGCATAGTTCTTATTTTTCGGGATAAATTATACAGTTCATGAGTTTCAAGAATAATATTTCTTGTTTAAGATATTTGGTAATTATGTTTGAAAATTTAATTTGGTTTAAACATTTTCCCTTAAATCGTAAAAACTTATTATTTTCTGAAATTATGGACATTTTTTTAACGATATTTGGAAAATATGTAAAAAATTTCATTTGTGCAAACAATTTTTGCCTTTCAAATCTTGAAAAGTTACTACTACATTCTAGAATCAATAATGCATTTATTGAATGCCTTAAGTGATAATTCATGTGAAAGGCAGTTTACAATTATATAAACAATTTTCATTTGTTTAAACAATTTGCTTCCCTTCTAAATCTTGAAAACTTACTATTTTAGGGAACTAACGATGCAGCTAATGATTGTTAAGAGTGATATTCATTGTAGTGGATGGTTTTGCAATTATTTATACATATTAATAATAATTTACTTACGCCTTTTCATGGGAAAGGTGGCGAAAATTCTTGTTCTTTTTTTAATTTCGTACACTATGTCACTTATTATCCAGTATTTTCTTATTTCCGAACTTATACCCCAATGGTTTAAACCTTAATTATTGTTCTAAACTAGAATTTTCTCCATGTTTGCTATGAAAAGAAGCATGTTATATTCCTTTTTTAAATAATTGGAAAATGCCTTTTACCTGAAAAAATATGACTCACACCATTCATTACCTGGGACATTAATTTAATAAAATAATAACTCTAAACGATTTACAGGATTAAAAATTTGTTTAAATAAATGAGAATTGTTCAAGCAATTACTAAATATCCTAAAAAAATATTATTTTAAACTTTAGTTAATTGTGTCATAAATTTAAGAAAAACATAACTTTTTACGATTAACAGCAGATAACAATTTTAAACAAATTAAAATTGTTTGAATAATTTCCAAATATGTTAAGCAATAAATATTATTGTTAAAATTTATCAACTGCATCATTTACCTCGAACAAAAAATAACTTTTCACAATTTAGAGGCGAGAAAAATTTAAAGAAATAATAATTGCTTAAACAGAATGTTGCACTTCAGAGCTTAGGTAAAATATTTCGGGAGTTTCCGTTTGAAACTCCTGATTCAACATTAACTATGGGCATTGTTGACAAAGACCGGACGTTGTCGACAATGCCCGATTCCGGTCTTTGACCACAACATATACAACTATACTATGCACTACATTTTGTATGTACTGTACCTACTTATATCTGATTACAAGATATTTTTGAGATTACGAACTCTTCCTTAACAAGTTTCTGCCTTTTAGTTTCCAAATTATTTATTATTGCCATAATTTTTTCGGCAATTTGCATTTTTCATTTAAATAGTATAATAGTTCAAGCAAAAACCATTTCACCTTTAAAATGATCATTAATAAAAAAATGATAAAAGACAGTTTAAATAAGTCTAAATAACACTTAAACAAATTTAAAATCGCACCCTTCGAAATTAAAAAGGCTGCAAATGTGAAACGTGTAAAATTGTACTATTCGCTTTTAAAATGAAAACCATAAAAACTTAGCAATTTATTTGTAAGTCAACAAGCTGAGATAATTTCAGTATACTATAATCATCGAATACTACAAAAATTAATTGATTCTCATCATTCGGAATTTCCGAAGATTGTAATAAATCTTCATTTTAAGCACGTAGAATTTTACAGATTGACAAATATAATGAATTAATAATCGTAGATATAATAAAAGATTTGTTTATAACCTAATAAATTCCTTTCCAATGAAAAAGAAGTTGAATAACTCGTATGCATGAATGAAACTGATATCCATTGATTTGAATTATAATTCCTGTGATACCATGAATTCTTTTTCAGTGGAAGTCAATTCATTCTCTGAAAGAGATTCTCATGTGTACCTTTTCCACTTTTATATTTGCAGACTCCTAATTGGATTGACGCATACCAATTTTTTTCACAGAAGTATAATAATGTTTTCCATTTTTATGATTTTCGCTATACCGAGAAAGAAGTTTTACTCTCTAATAGAATAATTGCGTTTTTAGTTATTTTTTCATAAAGTTGTGAAGCTCCTAAAATAACAAAATATTACTGGTTTAATATGTATAATGCAGCTTCACTGTATTGTATTAATTTAATAAAAGGACTTGCTGAACATGCTTAGTCTCTGCTGCGTTACAAGATCAGTGGTTCTGTCAGACCCAGGGACGCAAGCGCCGAAATATTAATTTCACATTGTTTAGACACCCTGTCTTACCATTAAATGTTATTAAGGACGACTGAAGAATCCCAAAAAATATAATTCCCGACACTGTGAAATTCACGAAAAAACTATTCGAAATAGAAAATTCCCGAAATTAGAAAATTGCCGACAATTAAAAATTCCCAACTGTTTATCCGATAATTGATATTTCCCGAAATAAAATTGCCGACGCAGGAATATTTCAGAATTTATACGATTCCCCATTCTAAGCAATTGAAAATTTGTATATAATAAAATAATAAATAAAATACAAAATATTTTTATGAGGTAAAAGGATTTCATTCTATTATTTAACAGTTTTGAAATTGTTTAGATTCAGCAATTTCCCTGTATTGGAAATTTTACACTGTCGGCAATTTTATTTCGGGGATATAGGATGTCTATATAGAGACGGTTTTCAATCTTCTAGTCTAGTAGTTTTTATTTAAAAACTTTTATTTAATCAAAGCTTTCGCCCGGCGACCGTTTATGACCGTTTTTTCGCGAAAAGTGCGTAACTGTTTTACCAGGATGTCACGAAATGAGGCTGAGACATTAAAATGCAATATCACCTATGCAATAACTAAGCCATTTGTAAAATAAAAAGTTATATTTTATTTTTTTGTTTATTTTTGCAGCAACTCTTAAGGTACTTAGATTTTCAAATAAATCTGCTTCACAGCTTAGAATGAGAAAACGCTTTATTTAACAGAATCACTTATTAAAATTAAAAAGTACCCCTTGAAGAGGGTTTGCACAAATATTTTGCTTCTTTTTAAACAAAAAAGTTTCTTTTGTACTCAAGACGAAAATCAGTTACAAGCTCCTTTACCTTTCATTTTAAAGACACATTACAAAATTCTACAAAGATTCTAATGAATATATACAAAAATGGATAGCACATTTCACTGTGTTAATATTTTGTGATAATTAATGTAAAATTTTAATTTGACATTATGTGTAAATATGTGTTTTTTATGTATAAAAGTGATATCAACAAAATGTTGTTTAAAAAATGATTTCATAATCTTAATATGTGTTATAGATTTGTTTAAAAACTTACCTATTTTTTGGCGCTTGACATAAAAAATAAACAAAATAAAGCTTTCTATCGTTTACTAAGGGTTTATTTGCATTCTAAGGATAGTACTCTAATAGTTTGTATTGGCTTGTATATGGTGATCTTATTTTTAATAAGTCCTATACTTATTTTGTGACATCCTAGTAAAATAATTACACATTTTTCGCTGAAATACGGCGGTTTACCATTATTTTTATTATGGGTGGCTTAAAGGTCCAAAATCGAAACTTAAAATTATTTTGAAAAACTTATAAAATATATATGTAATTTTTTTGAAGTAATCATAGATTTTTTTTTATGAGTAATTATATGAATAATGGTAAAAAAGCCAAATAGCATTCTTAGGGGTGGATTTCTATCTCTGGCATATAATTTAACTTTCAGAATGTTATTTTCAATCATTCAAGGCCGAAAATATTTAAGGTGTACAAAAAAGGACATCATTAATTTTCAAATCCCTACAGAGGGTGGTGTTTCACTTTTACCGGTAGTATTCTAATTAAAATTAGGGTAATATTATTTTCAGTGATGTCTACCATTTACAACAATGAAAATTAACGCTTTTTAGCATTTAAAGGCCTCGAACCACGAGTTAAATATATATTTTTTAATTTTTTTTTAAATTGCACAAATATTTTACAGCAAATAAAGGAAAATAGGGGGGTGAGAGAACGATAAAAAATATATATGTTTGGTCCACCCTAATGTCCAGCTATAAGGATTCCTGTCTAAAATAATTTCCAATTGTTTAAAAAAAAAATGCTTTGTCATGTCCAGAAGTGAGGTAAAAACTAACAATTTATCAATAACAATGTTTTGGTAACAACTGACTTTGTAACTATAACTTCTAGCGTTAGACATCCCTTCTTATAATCAATGTGTTCCTGATGAGGCCTGGCGTCGCCAGACGAAAGCTTAAATTAAATACAAAATTTTAAACAAAAACTACTATTTTTTTAAAGAAAATTTTTCAGTGTTGGGCATTTCATTTTTCGGTATTTTACAGTCGACCCTTTTATCAAGCATATTCTTATCGATTTAGATTTTCTGAGTGCACTTAGCCTGTTTTGGTATTCTGTCGTATAAGCTATTTTCAGCAGCTTACTTCCGGTAAGAACCGTTATTATGAAGCAAATCTGGATTTTACTTTTCTAATAATAATCTGATTTTATAACAATAATCAGCTTTTCAAATTGTTCGAGTCGGAAGGCTAAGAAGCTTATTCAACACATTGTCTATATAGTTCAAACATTTTTATATTACAATCACCATGAATATTATAGTTACTGGTCCAGCTGCTTTTTGCTAGCTGTATAAATTTTACAATTATGATGATATAAAAACCAATGACCACAAAAATTAAATATTGTTATAAATTCTTTGAAGAAATATTGAGAGCAAAATAAATTTTTTTATGTTTTCTCAAATTATGTAAGATATTAATAAAATTATTTTTTATAATAATTAACAAAAACGCATGTGGTCTCATATATTTCTTCCCGCCAGTGTATATTAGTGCAGCTAGGATGCACTGAATACAAAATGCCCCTATTTCAATTAAAGCCTTGCAACTCAGCTATTTTGAAATAAATATAAGAACTGTGAATGTTAAAAGTTTTAGAGATTTTCCTTAATTCCGAACAGACCAGAAATTAATTTTGATGAAGGGCTGATTCCCCGTAAATTACATTTTTTATTTATGAACGCATGAAGTGACTTTCGAAACTTTATAATATTCTCATTGCAATTAAATTTTTAATATTCCGGTAGACAGAACCTTTGTACAATATTGCATTCTGAATAGAATGTCACAAATAGTGGGTGTTGTAGCTTTCCACATCTACTTTATTACCTATGAGATAGCCCTTTGAACTCAACCAACATACGTGCACAATATTTGATATATTTGGCAACAAATCTTGAAAAAAAAACCTTACATTTTTTTCTAACGCAGGTTTCCAACTTTTTAAATATTTCTTTTTAGAGGTATTCTACCTGTAATACCGGAACACTCAAAAGCGGAAACGAAGTTATGAGGGTAGTTGAAAACTAGAACAGAAACTGAAACTTGAAATGAAGTTTCCTTCAGCATTTTTATTAGTTATTATTCTGATTATTAAATTTTCAATTCTAACTTCAGGTTACAACCGAACGAGTTTATGCTTACTCAGAAAGGAATTTCGCCTAATGGTATAATAATACATTCAAAAAACTATCTTTATATGCCGATTTCATCTGTTCTACACGGAGAAAAGTCCGGATTTCGGAAAAAAGTGTTTAGCACCGGAAATTTCAAAGTGAATTCCAGACATGCAAGATTGTATTCAGGAATTCCGGACTAAGAACTGGAAGATAAGGAATCGGAATGCACGATGAATATTGCGAGCCCTTTCCGCTGCCTTCCGGGACTGAGTCCTGAACTGCTCTAGCCCCTTTCCAAGCGCCACTGTAGGCAGCACTCTAATTTTGGATGAAACGCTGGACGCCAAGTACTCTTCTAGCAAAATTCATCCTGGATCCGTTTTCCTCGAAATAAAGGACTTATTCCCTATTTTTCGAATTCCATTTGTCTCCGTGCGGTCATAATTTTGATTTCGATGGTTCTTATTATATTAAATATAACTATTTTCTTTCAGAGAATAATTCTCCGTTTCATTAAGATACAAATCTTGTATCAGTTTCTATTTATTTGCATGAAAGTAAATTAATAGTACCAATTATGATGGAAAGGTCTGATTTCGTTTTAGCTTTAAACATTTGATACTGCGTAAGTTGTAATAAGTACCTCTTAACAAAGAAGTAACTTATAACGAGAAAGCAAAGGGTAATGAATTACAGTTTCATCCTACAAAAGAAAAAAGAATTTCATTTTACTCGGTTCTATTCTAACTTTTTAAGTGCAGATCTGCAAATCAAAAAACTGCTGTCTACCAATCTTATTAAAGTTCGCTAGAAAGATTTCTTTCCATTGCTTGCGGCAGAAAAAGTTCAGATTCACTAATTAAGACTGAAAAGCCTGTAGAAATTTTCTAGAGATATAATTGCATATACGAATGGCGTATGAAATTAATGATTTCAATTACACGAAGAAGTGCTTACTATTATATTGCAGATATTTTGATTACTATCATTACGTATAATTAAACAGTGTATTACTAATCTAAATTAGAAGACACCTCTTGCATTTCAACTAAACGTGTACTTAATTCTTATTATCATTTTTATTCTCTTGATCAATCTTTTAATAAATATAAATATTCGTTGACACTTTTAAAATGTACAATATTGATATATAGAAAATATCAAATAAATTTGCTTGAGCTCCTTTATTCTGAAACTATTACTGTTAAAAATATTATTAAATTTAAAATACCAACGTATATTAAAATTAATATCTCAAGCATATGAAATCGCTATTAGGAGCGCGTATATTGAATTTAATAAACATTCATGATAATCACTAAGATAATTTCATTTCACACAAAATAAAAATAATTTCAGCAGTAATTTTCGATTCTTCATAATAAAACATGATACCTTGTTCCAGTTAACCAAAAATAAAATTGGATTTTAAGTCGAAAAGTTCAATTACGCAAATATATAACAGCCGTAAATAACGTACGTTGTACTTGAAACACAAAAAATCAATTCAATCGACGAATTCTACACTGTTAAAAATCGTATTAAATTTAAAATACCAATGTGTATTAAAATTAATATCTCAAGCATATGAAATCGCTATTTAGATACGTGTTTATTAAATTTCATATACATTCATGATAATCGCTCAGATAATTCCATTTTAAACAAAATCAAAATAAAATTAGCAGTGATTTTCGATTCTTAATAATAAAACATGATACCTTCTTACAAATAATCAGAAATAAAAGTGGATTTTATGTCGAAAAGCTCAATTACGTAAATAAATGACAGACCTAACCTACAATCAACTGTACTCGCATTAAATTTCTACCACTCAGGGCAAATTTTTGAAAGAGTTCCACATGTACGTTGCACTTTAATCATAAAAAGCAATTCAATCGACGAATTCTAGATTATTACTTTAATTGCAAATATTTGATAAGATTTAAAGAAATAATAGCACTATGAGTTTTCAAGCATGCTGCTATAGCGACATGTATATTAAATTTAATATAAAGTGTACAGCTATTCATATTTTAATGTATATTAAATTTCAACTACCGTGTATGCAAATGACTTCATATACATTTGTATTAAATTTAATACAGATTTTTCTAACAGTGTAGATTATTACTTCGATTGCGAATATTTGACAAGATTGAAAGAAATGAAAGCACTTTGAGTTTTCAAGCACGCTGCTATACCGACCTGTATATTATATTTGATATACAATGTATACAGCTTTTCATATTTTAATGTATATTAAATTTCAACTACCGTTTATGCAAATGACTTCATACACATTTGTATTCAATTTAATACAGATTTTTCTAACAGTGAAGGGTCTTTTTCATTTTCGTTTAATTAAATTCAAAGCAGTTTAATTAATCATTCAATATAATGTCAAGTTTGATAGAAATTATCAAATTAATCTCGTTAATATTGATATGCAATAGACAATTAACAATTATTTTCTCCCTATCCACTAATAATTAAATGAATTTTAATTAGTTATCTTTCAGTGAATTTTCGGGATGCGATACGAATCACTTCGAAACAATTGAGTATATTCTTGTTATTATTTAGTTTATTATATTAGGTTTATTATCATTCGTATTATTCTTGGTAATTAAGTATGCGTGCAACCATTCTGGAATAAAACGATGTAGCTGATAAGGGCCGAGACTTGAGACTTGAGACTATTATTCGTCACGTTTTGTTGAGACTGAAACATTACTTATCTTCGCTTCCTAAAGGAAAATTCCAATTTTATTTAGGTCACCCTAATCGAATTCGTCTGTAGTTAATTTTTATGTAAATCCTTGCGAATGAATTTCCATTTCCATTTGCATTCCATTTGCTTAAGATATAACTGTCCCTAACTATACTATACTTCGTTTTCTTGAATATAGTTATACACAGCATCAAACATTAAACCTATATCGAATATCAGCAACTTTTAGCGACAGCTAGTTACAATGAAAGGGGCTGAAAACTCAACAGGCCGTAGAGCTAGGAGTAATTGAAAGATCTCTGAACAACACTGAAACTTTCGAACTTCCACTAACTGGTCGCTGATAATTGATGAGGAACTAAGCGAAACTTGGTAGCGGTATCTAATTACGGAATCCCAGGCGGAAAAGTTATACATAGTTGGAACTATTATGTATAATTATCATTTGTTTAATACATTTTTTGCATAAAGCAGATAAAAAACATACGTACTTTTTTCCACTGTGTAAAAACTATATATAATTTTTTTATTTCTATTTTACGGTGGTGTGCACTGTGCATCTGTGCAGACACTTGAATCGAATTTCCAATGCAAGCTGGAACCCATTCGGGCACGCTTGGAACACGGCATTTTTTAAAATTAAGTTTAATTAAGGAATTCAATTCGAAAGTAGGATTTCGCAAAATCGAAATTGTTCAGCTGGTTTTGAAATAAAATCCATCTAAAATAGCGCTGATTGAGAGTCGAATAAAAAATTCGCTTCTGCCATGGAGTTGAATATATCAATTGCACACCACTACTATTTTGTAAAATTAATTAAATTTTTGTTTTAATTTAATTAAAATTTCCATTAAGCCACTTATTCATTTTATTAAATACTTATAATCAATATTTTATTTTTAAACGTACAAATTGATTAATACTGTCATAGTTGGTCTCTTCAGTTAAAGATTGAATTTTGTACCTTTAAATATAAATGGTTTGTAGTAAAGTATTTGCATACTTGACGAACTTTAAACGACTGCATAATTTAGAGCGTGAATAAATATGGTTTAAGCGAGTCACGAAACATAAAAGCGCGATAATTAGCAACTTATGAGTAATTAATTCTGAAAACGATCATCCAAAGTCATACGGAGTTACGGTGCTTTAAAATTAAAAGTACGTTTACCTTTCGTGTGAGCAAAATGTAAACACGAATTATAAA
>CAKNWW010238784.1:0-12301 GCA_932074435.1 Andricus kollari | reverse complement strand
ACTATGAAAGTAAGATTTCTGAAAATTTTTAGATCAATTCATCAAAAATTGACGGAAATATGCATTATGTAAGAAAGCGTCCTTTATAGGCGAGTACCGGCGTGAGGAATGGAAACGTTGAGAAGCGCTTGCAATCATAGATGGCGTCTCGTGCTTTCTTACATAATGGATATTTCCGTCAATTTTCAATGAATCGATCTACAAATTTTCAGAAATCTTACTTTATTAGTTAGGAACAAATCTCTCACTGAAAGTTCTTTCAACTCTAAAGTTCCCTCGATACTTTTCTTTGCCGAAACTAAAAAAACGAGCTTATAGACCGGTCTCAATTCGCAATTAATTATTATTAAACAATAGGCCATTTTGATTGTTTTCTTCATTTCGTAGGCATTTTTAGGGTACACTGCGTGCGTATACCAAATTTTAAACAGTTTCAATACTATTTAGCTGAGTTTTGACGATTTATGTTTCAAAAAATAATTGAATTTGGGGAAGTTTTTTTTTCACTTTTTCGTTTTTTACTATTAAAAATATTTATCAGAAAAAACTGCAGGTATAAAAAAGTTCCGTCTAGCCCTTTTCTATATGACCATATTTTTGAAATTTTAATTTTTTGAACTTTAAAATTTGGATATCACGATACACGTGGACAATACTTTTCCGCGTTTTCGAGCGCGCGACCCATTCTTTGATCCGAACCCTCAATTATATAGTTAATATTTCAAACAAAAAGGATTTTTAATTTACATAAAAAACAGTTGAAATCAAAGAAAAAATATGAATTTTCAACAAAAAAGTTGCATCCTCAACCAAAAACTATTATTTTTAACCAAACAGTTTCTTTCTTAACGAAAAATGATACATTTTCAACAAAGGAGATTAGTTTTCTACCTAGGAAGACAAATTTTCAAGAAAATACATAAATTTTGACCCAAATAGTCGACTTTTCAATTAGAAAAGATTAATTTTCAGTTAAAACTATAAATTTTCAATCAGAAATGGATTAGTTCCATTTTTAGTAATGTGAATTCATTCTAAGCCAAGAAAAACAAATTTAAAAAAATAGTTACATTTTCAACGAAAAAGACGAATTTTCACCTAAAATTGTGTATCTTGCAAAAAAAAGTCAGCAAAAGAGTTTAACATTCAACCGGAAGGATGATTTTGTAACCAACAAGATTAATTTTCTAAAAATGAAATAGTTAAATTTATAACCAAAGAGATGAATCTTTAAGTAAAAAATGAATTTTTAACAAAGTAGTTCCACTTGCAATCAGGCTGGTAATTTTTTGACCAAAAAATATAACTTTTTAACAATATAGTTACATTTTCAACAAAATAATTACATTTTTAACCAAATAGAAGAATTGTTAAAAAAAATAAATAAATAAATTACGAATCTAAAATATAATTGAAGAGTTTTCAACCAAAAATAGTTCGCATTTAAGCGAAAAAAACGAGAAAAAAGAGGGAAAATTTCTTGGAAACAGGGGAAAAAAACAATTCTTATGAAAAGGGGAAAAAACAGAATAAGGGAAAATATGTGTAGTCTGAAATATGAATGTGATTTATTAAGTTATTATTGAAGTTTAATTTATCGACCGCGAACCGCATCGACGGAAAAGGAAAACCATCGGTGAAATGTTGAGAAAAGGAAATAGGTCGCGACCTAAGGCAATTCGTTACGGAAAAAGAAGACTTTTAAAATTATACCTTTCGGATCGTTTTTAATTTACAGCTCATGAAACTCAAAAATCGTTGTTATTTTTCAAAAAGTTTACAATTATAAGCAATACAAGCATAACAATATTATAAAATACAATATAAGTGTATCCCCTTATATCTGCAAAATAATTTTAAATAGAATAAGAATAAAGTCACTGATATATCCAATCCTATTTATTAACGCTGTTTAAAAAAAATTATTTTTTTGAAAAGGGGAAGCTCTTTTCAATTTTTTTTTCAAAAGATATGTCAAATAATAAACTTTGAACCCTAGAATTACTCGATTGGATGATTCTAACTAGTGCATAAAAAATTTTTGAGTTAAAAACTGTGAGGAAAACTTAAAAAAAGTCGTAAAATGATCTTCATCTTTAAATCAAGTTTTTTATTTGTCACAAAAAATGAATACAAAATTATTGGGAGTATCATTTGCCGAGTTCTCGAAATGCTACAACCATGCGTAACTCTTTATTCGAGAAAAGGATTTATCTTGTTTTGTTCGCTTAATCCTCATTTACACACATCATGAATTTAAAAAAATGCTTTTCCTTGCACCAAAGCTGAATTTTTATAAGCAAGCTTATCATATCTAAAAATTTATGAAATAAAAACTTTTTCTCGGCTGTGACAAAACACAAGAAAAACAATTGAAAACCAGAGTCATATGATTTTTGTGTTTATGATAATTTCCTTAGTTATGATTTATATGCTAAATAATTGTCGAAAATATTTTTTATTCATTATATACACCGCACCGTTTTTACTACTATGTGCAAAAGAAGACCACAACATATGAAAAAAGTCAGGAGATCAAAATTGTTCATGGGAAAAAGTTCTACAAAAATGCCCCTTTACTATTGGTAATTGGACTTCGCTCTTTGCAAAAGTTGATTTTTAAATTTTAATAGATTAACATTGTTCTTTTTGCAGTTTTGTACGAGTTAAAAGATCCGTAAAGTTTGATTTAAATAACACTAGGATAGTTTTTTATTATAAAAAAATTGTATTGGGTATATTAGAAGAAATCTGTATTATCATCGGATTATATATGTATATGTCTGTATAAATCTGAAAAAAGTATCTGCCTTAGATCTCCCTAGTAGCTTAGCGGTTAAAGCACCCGACCGGGAATCGGAAGACGTGAGGTTCAATTCCCACCGGAGCGAAAGAAAAAGATCTTTTTTCAAAAAATAAATTTGTTTAACTCATTGGTTATGGTTTTTTTTATGATTAGAAGAACGTTTTTAGCGAAATGTATAATAATATCTAATTTTATAGAAATTTCTAATTATACAATTAATCATTAACTGATCAGATAATAATTTTATGATTGGAGATTTTAAAAATCAGAAATAATTATACTTTTCACTGAAAGAAAAAACTTTTTGTTACGATATACACAAATAAACAATAAAAATATTCAAGAAAAAACTACCCTCAAATTGCTCCAACCAGTCGTTATTTGTTCTAATTTTTATTATCGTATAAAACTGTAAAACCCCCATTTTTACCCAGTAGAATCGAAAAATCTAGTTAAAAAAACGAAGTGAAGTATATAGTAAGAGGGTATATTTGTACGAATTTTTCGAAGGAATAATTTTTCTCTCTTGACTTCTTTTCATATCTCGCTTCGCTTACGAGAAAAACTGAAAATCACAATTTTATAAAAATTAAAAAATGAATTTTTTAAGAACAACCGTAGCAGAGATTTTTATCATTTGAAACCATGAACTTGAAACAATGCTAAGGTTATTAACAATAATTACAGACGAAACCTTTTTATGACCGCGATTTTTATACAAGGGTGGTTATATATTTGTTTTCACGGTTATAGTTCCAAAAGTATTTCGTAATATAAAAATGTTTCGAAATTTTTAACTTGCTTTATAATTAAGAAATAAGCATCGAGAAATGTCGAGTTTTTAGTAAAATTATAAAAAATTACGATTCGCTGAGCTAATTTTCTTTGCATTTACAAATTTTAGTCATTTTTTTAGTACATCAAATATAAAATAAAACATCTTTTTGAATTATTTTCTTATTACTCTAAAAAACAGCATACATGCTGGTCCCAAATAATTTTTGATTCATTCGTTGCTACAAATAAAAAAATTGATTCAAAAATGAAAAAATTGAAAAGTGTTTTCACTTTTCAAGGAAAGCCTTTTTCGGACCACCCTTTTTATTATAAAAACAAGTTTGATCATGAAAAAACTGAATTTTTGAAAAAGAGAATCTGCATACTTCTAAAAAGTATATCGAGATTATATTTAATTTGGGAACAAGTCAACACTATATGAAAAGTCTGTACAAAAACAAATTATAGAATAGAGGGTATGCCACCCAACCATTTTTGCGGTTCCCGGAAAAAAAACGTCCCTCCAAGTTTGAGACAAATCAGTTAATATTAAAACGTAGCTTGATGTAGAATATTAGAATTTGTTTGGGAGTCTTCAACGAATGATTTACTCTTAATTACTTTGAATGTTGACGCACCCCACATCATTGAACTCCAAAAATGCCCCAGAAAACTGAAACTGACAATTTTACGCAAAATTGACGTATTTTCTAAGCTAATTTTCAATTGTTTAAACAGCTTTCATTTGTTTAAATCATTTTGTTCCTGCACGAACTCATGGAATGGAACGTTTAATCACGTTTAATCGAACAATGAGTCATGTATAGAAAACTGATAATTGAGCAAATTAACGAAATTAAAAAAAAGTTTTCTATTTCTTTTAAGGAAAAAGTGACAAGTAAATAATAATTAATTGCTTAAATAATTGGTACATGCTTAAAATAAATATCAGTCTTCCTACCAATGACGAATTGTCTGCTTAAACGTAAAAAAATTACCTTTTAGTGAGTTAGTGGGAAAAGAAACTTATTTAAAGCAATGGAAATTGTTAAAATAATGAAACATAATTTTGAAAATGCTCAGAAAGATTTGACTTGTTCGAATGAAAATAATTTATGACAAAGAAAGGAAAAACAGAGGTAATATGCGTCAATTTTGCGCAAAATCCTAAAAAATTCTAATAATCTCGCACAAGCTAAGTTTGAGCCCAGAAACTTGAATCTCATGTTTCCGCAAACACTTTTCAATTTTAATCTTAAGGGATTTTCCGGGTCTTTGCAGCGTCTTAATATTGATCGATTTGTGTCAAACTTGCAGGGAATTTTTTTCCCGGGACCTCACAAAATGGGGTGGGGAGAGGGGGGGGGGGGCTTGCACGCGCTCTATTTAAAAGAAATGCCATCAGGTATGAGTTTGGACTATCCTAATAAGTAAATTCATTCAACTCTTCCTTTACGTTTAAATTTCCCTTGTTCATATTTCAAATTGGAATTTATGACATTTTTTGAAATGCAATGCATATCGTAAAATGTCTGTTCAAAAAAATTTAATTTGCAATAAACTCTTCGTGATACAAGAGCTAAATCTAATTCTACTAAATTAATTATCCTTTGTGTTTACATGTCACTTATTTATATTTTCAATTGCATTTTTTGTTATATATATTTATATATAATATCAATTTAGATAATTTTATTTGACAATATTATTCACTTATGTTGCCCAGCATCGTTTGTTTATCGATTATCAATTCGGATCTAGCATTTAGCAAATCATAACTGACGTGCTCTGATTAAGATTGCTTTTTTATATAGCTATAGCAGTGATTCTCAAAAATACTCAATTTCGAGTTTATTACAGAATCGGTCATTCATCTTTTTTTTTTATTCCAGCATTAAGATAGTCTTATTAGTAAAAATGAACGTAAAATTCCAATAATAACTCAACGATGATTAAATGGTCTGGAGGTCGTCGGAAATCAATACTTTTATTTTTCACTTTCGTTGGTTTTTGTCAGACTCAAACAAATAAGACTCTCATAGTCTTCTTATAAGTTTCTTTCTGAAATAAAGCGATTGTAAAGGTTTGATTTTACTAGAAATAAAAAGAACATTTTTTTAGTCGTAAAGAACCCACTAAATGGCTAATCACCCATATCCGTATATTTAATGTGAGCCCAAAGTACCGTTTTTTAACTCGAGTATTTTATTTGGAATGAGTTGATACGATTTCTTTTGAAATTATTTCCATAAGAAAATATGGAGATTGAAGATCCTCTTAAAATTGAATGCGGATTTTAGAATTCAACTAAAATTAATAGCCCGAAGCTAAGACCTTCGATCAATATTTAAAGGAAAATGGCCTTCCATGTCTTCATAAATATGGTATTTCCCATATATTTTTGTCCACATTCTTTTTATTAAACTAAAGAAGATATCTCTCTGAAATTTTGAAAGCGACATAAAATATATCAGTGATTGTCGATCTGGCCCATTCATCAAGTTTTAATATGTCATGTAATTGAGAATAGGTCCTAAGTGCTCTGGCATATAACGAAATTGGCTTCAAATGCTCTGTTTTCAATTACTTTATAAATGAAAAATTAATGAAATTGCATTATTTCTACTAAATGTAATGCGACCTTCAATGGTACATACCAACGTGTGATGACATATTTTCTGTTGTTTCCAAAAATGTCAGGGAGATATTTTCTTTCGTTTAAAAATAAGGAGGATAAAAATACATGGGAAACACGGCAATTTATGACGTCATCGATTATTTACCACTTGTCATTTCTTCTTTACTATAAAAAGTAGACCTCGAACTCAAATTTATTTAAACAATCTTCCTTCATGAATAATATGTTTTAAAGTTCTATTTGCTTGTCTTTTATCAACGATTAATTATGAATAGAATAATATTTAAAGAACAGAAATGGGTAAAATCAAGGAAAACGTCCCGAAGTAATAGCGACGCCAATTTTCTTTTTTTTTTGTCTAATTTGAATTAGTTGGAATTCCATTTGACAAAATTTGATAAAATTCTATAAATAAATGGATTTTATCGTTAAATGTTACTTTTAACATTTGTTTTAAGAATAGATTCAAATTATAACTAAGTGCAGCGATTATTAAGATCTTTGCGATTACTGGGAAATCTACCTTATTTATATTATATTATTAAAAAATAATTTTGCTTTCGTGGATTCTAAAATTTGGTTGATGGATTAAACCATTATTTTCAACAACAACAAAAAAGATCCTCTTAACAATATTAGTTAAGAAGCACATTTCTTCCGATTGATAAAGTAATTTAAGCAATAAGTTGAGACCGTTGCGTTGATCAATTCAAGGGATGATTAAATATGTTGACCCAAACGAGAAGAATCCTAACTTTGCTATCGGACGTGCAAAATACAAAGTCGATTCTCCGGAGATTTAAAGATGCTGCTTGATATTTTCACAACTTAGTTCACACAAAGTAGTTTCGGCATTATTAATTATTACTTTCCTAAAAGTTAGTATTGAATCAAGTTTCTTTACATTTTAATCATTTTCAAGCTCTAGAATATTAAAAAAAAATTTAAATCTAAAGAAAAACTATAAAAATATTTAAAAATAAAAAGTGGTCAAATTTATTTACAGTAGTAATTGTTTCTCCAATTTTTTTCTAAGTCTTCTCATAATCAAGAATTTTAAAAAACGTCGCAAATTTTTTTTTAAATGAAGCCCACGATTCAATTCGATTTGAACTGGCATATACTAATAAAAATATATTATTTGCGAATAAAGGAAACTGTGAAGAGTGGATTTTATATTTTCGAACTTGAGATGGTGCACTGAGAAAAAAACTTATTTGAATCAAAGAAAATTTCTTTGATTCAAAGAAATGGTAGACCAGAATATGGCCGAAGAAAGATTTCTTTACTTTAAATCAATGTTTTATTTGTATCTAAGAAACGCTATGCTTCAGACATCGAAAAATTTACTTGATACTGTGAAATATTCGTTGAGCGAAATAGAATTGTTATTGACTGTAATAATAAGTATTTGATATGAATAGGTGAGTTCCGTAGCGTAAAGAAGTATGGCGTAAGTTCAAGAAGATAATTATTACATACAAATAAATGTAACTCGGACTGAGTAAAAGTTTTTTTAAAACCAAATATATGATTCTTTGATTCAAATAAGCGTATTTTTTGGTAAAATAAACATTTCTTTGCAGCAAAGAAATTTTTTGCAACGGAAATAAATATTTATTTGTTTCTAACATGCAGTATATTGTTTAAAGAAAACACGTAACATAGAGTTAATAAAATATTAATTGATTCAAGGATCAATTTACTGAAACAGAAAAAATTCTTCTATCGTTTAACAATTTTGAATTGTTAAAGTACAAAAATTAAGCAGGCCTATTTCTTGAAAAAATATTTGATGCAATAATAATGATTATAATTTATACTAATATATTTATTTTCATTTTTGCGGAGTAGAAAAAAGAATTTTAAGCAAGACCAACTAACTAATGCTTATGAAGACCGATAAACATCGATCACCATATTTCTTCAGATTATATCTCTTGTGGAAATGTATGGCTAACTTAAAGACGGGAGAATCCATTTCTATTGCGAGACTATAAACTCTGCGCACCTGGCGGCATAGTTCTGAACTACTCGGTACGAATGAAGAATTTTACAAAAAAATTTTTTCGACCGAATGGTGTATGAATTTATTTCAAAAATATATTTCTTCACTTCAAGGAAATATTTTTTGGGCATAAACCGCTTCACTCTATTTATTAAAAGAAACATATCTTCCAAGTGAATACATTTTTTCTTAAGTGAAAAAATTCCTTTATTCGACTAATGACATGTTCTATTAAAATAACAGTATCAATCCCCTTATATGAAAGAAATATCGCTTTCACTTAATTAATATTGCTTTCATTTATCTAAATATTTCTTTGATTCAAAGAAACCAAAATATTTGTTTCACGCATCAATGAATAATTTATTTAAATAGAATGTTTTTTAATTCAAAGGCTCAAAATCATTGAACTAAAGAAATATTTCTTTGGATGCGAAAGCGAGATTCAAGGAAACTAGGTTCTTAGTTTTAAAGATATTAATTCCTTGAGTTAATTATCTCATATTCTGAGTCCAAGAAATATTTCTTTATTTTACAGAAATAGCACCTAAAGAAATGATTTCTTTGAATCAATGCACGAGTTTGTCGCTTTTAAACAATATTCAGTACAATTAAGTAAACGGTTTTCAGGGCTCAAATAAATGGAATCAAAGAAATGCATTTCTTTGGATCCAAAAAATTTTTTTTTCAATGTGTGTCCTTGAAAGGAAATGATTCCATAAGATGTTGTGTAGGAGAAATGCTAGAGGGTTTCCGGAAATGGCGTGATATTATAACAATTTCCGTGTCTCCTGTGACGATTAACCTAGAACGAAACTCGTTGAAATAGTAAAAGGACGTTGGAAGACTATGAGAATCAAGAATCTCATTTGCCTAAAGTGAAACAATTAAAAAAATAAATTATAAGAGAAAGGTTAATAACATTCTCATATCACTTTTGGCATGATACTTTTCAATGCAATCGGGTAATGATACCAATACTCGGGCCAACTTTCAGTAGTGGGCCTCTCTCTCTAATTCTCGCCTGATAATATTAAATAAGAAAATAAATATTAAACTTATTATAAAAATGTTGTGGTCATTAGTCAAAATTATGTGGCTCGCTTCTGGTGACTTTGCACGTTTACTTTCCAGAATTCAGTGAATGATTTCCGCAGTACTTACAATAAAAATTGAACAGGTGAATGAGAAGTTATAAAATATCTCTAATGCAGATAAATGTACTTAATCTTTGTCCAACACGACAATATATTTCTATACAGCTTTCAATATTTATTTTTCCGATAATCCTGTAATTATATGTGAGAAGGTGTGAGTGAAGTAGTTTTGCAAAATTATCACTTTGATAATTACTGATTTTCTCTTAGAATTCAGTTGAGAGAGTTCTGCGAGAGATGCAAAGTGTAAACTTGAATGGTTGGAACAGACTACAGATATAATATTAGTTTCCATAACTCCGTTCCAGCTACGCTTACTTGGTTGGGGCGTTAAAGATTTAACACGAGGGAGTTACACCTGTACACTAATACCTCTAATCGGCTAAGGTGATTAATTCAATAAATTATCGATTATTCGTTTATATTTCTTGTTTTATATTTAAACAATATTTATAGAACGGCTCTTCACCTAAATTCGGCTCAAATTGTTAAGGACGCATGAAACTTGGTGTATATAAACTACTACATTTTTTTTGTTGATAATATTGGTCTTCAATGCATCGACACGGATTTACATTTTATTTTCTAATCACAGTAACGTCACGTGTTACAAAACCTCTTTGACCCTCCGCCTATGCTCTCCCATGTGGCACTTTGTGACGTTAGGGTTGACTCTTCACTCCCCTTCAGAGCGATATGTAATATGTAGACGTTCCCTAATGAAGCATTCGTTTTATGTAACTTTAACTATGTATTCATTGAAAACCACTCAAATAGAATTGGAGCTAATATTTTGAAGACAAAAATAAGCTCCCAATGAACATCCTTAAGTAAAGAATTTTTCTTATCTCTATAGTATACATATATCACTTTTATATTTATATTGATATGACTGTGTTTTATTATTAGAGAAAAATCTAATGAAAGGTTATTGTTCCTATCTAGCCTGGAATTAATGATCCCAAGGTTCTTGTTATTCTGTAAACTATAGACAATGGTAGCTTTTGTTTGGGCAGATCCGTGTTCAATCAGAAAGTATGTTAAGTTCATAATGCTAAGCTTTATTTCCTTTGCCACATAAATTCTAATTTTTAATTCAACCTTTTAGTTATTTCAGGACTATTAGGCTTTTTCACAATCAGTACCTTTGCGAAAAATGTGGACCATTTCTTGCATACCCAGTAATATGAGTTGTCAAATAAAATCGAAAAATCGTGGATACACCTATCACTAGTTGACATTCAACAGAAAAAAATGCAGTTGTTCTCCTGCTTTCCGATTTTATTTTACTATATTCAAACATCATTTGTTTATTGGATATGCTTTGCAGTGATCACCTTTTTTAGCACAGATCGACGTATCCAAATGACAAGGTTTCATCTCGGAGTGGCCAAATGAAAAGGTGCTAACTCGCTGAGAAAAAATGAAAAGGTGCTAACTCGCGTGGCGAACTCTCAAAGATTCAAAATCCCATATAAATTCTACTGGATGAATCAGCGTCTCCAACTCTGTAGCACCTTTTCATTTGGTCTCCACGAGTTAGCACCTTTTCATTTGGTTTGACCGAGATAGAACCTTGTCATTTGGAAACATCGAGATAGTGATTGTCAAATAGCCTAATAGGGCTTTAAGGGCAAATAGTATTCTATGACGTCATAAGTTCCTGTGATTCTCACGTATTTTCGTCCACCTTCTTATTTTTAAACTAAAGAAGATAATTTGTGGCTGAAATTTTGGGAAAGGACATAAAATATAAGTGCATGTTATTCGGCCCATTGAAGTTCGTGTATTGTTTAAATAATGCAAATTCATTAATTTTCAAATTATCATGTAATTGAAAACCTAGAATTAGGACCCTCATTTATCAGGGTACTGAAGCCCTGTTCTCAATTACATTATAAAATGAAAATTAATTAAATTGCACCTATTCAAACAAAATACAAACTTCCATGGATCACACCGACGTGCGCCAATATACTTTCTGCCATTTCGCAAAATTTCAGTTAGGTATTTGATTATGTTTAAAAATAAGAAGGCTGATAAAAATAAATCGAAAACGCGGCAATTTCTGACGACATAGAATGCAATTTGATCTTAAGGGCATATGGCAGTCTGTAGCATGACCAATTACAGGTTTATATTCGCCGGCTTTATAATTCAAAAAATGTAAATATTTTTCGGAAATTTTGGAAAAATGGTTCAAAATGTACAAGAGCATGTCTTTTTGGTCCATTTAATTTTTATTTAATTTAAATAATGCAATTTAATTAATTTTTAACTTGAAATGTAACTGAGAACAGGACTTTAGTACTATAGCTGAAATCGAATAAATAAAAATTGCATTATTTAAATGAAGAAAAATTAAAATGGGCCAAACAGACGTGCCCTTATATAATTTAAACCATTTTCCAAAATCTCAGAACAAAATATTCATTTAATTCGTTTAATTGAAAGTTCCTCAATTAGAAAATGTCTAATACAATTTTCTAAACAACTGTCCGGATGTGTGTCTGGAAATATGAGAATGTGTGGATGTGTGTAGATGTGTGCGCGGAGGTGTGTGGCTTTGGATGTCACACTTTTTTGTAAACACGATAACTTGAAGACAGATGTAGACAAATTGATGAAATTTAGAGGGTGTATTTACGCCATAAATATCTCAAAACTGACTGAAGGATATCTACAAGTATTTATTAACTTATTTTTAACACTTTATAATATTTTAAAGATGGGGTTTTTATAGTGAAACTTTTTTCATTAACAAAATTCAAAGTTTATGCAACAATATAAAAGATTCATCGACCCGGAAAGAATTGATTGGCAGTTAATATAAATTATTTTATTGAAAATATTAAGGAAGTTATGGTGATTTAAAATATTTGAAAAATCGATTTTCTATAGTTAGTTTTTTTTTT
>CAKNWW010238775.1:0-10994 GCA_932074435.1 Andricus kollari | reverse complement strand
GTTTCAACATTTGTTAAGGAAAATTATTTTAAGAATTAACAGTTGTTTTCAATTTGCAAATTATTAGAGCAAAGAAACCTCGGATTCCATTGAAAATTGAGCCTATTATTTGAAAAATATCCAATTGGTGAATTTGTTTATAAATTTTTTCAAAAATTTATGAATTGTTGTCCATTTGTTATCGGCAAGCCATTTGTATTTGGTTCCGTGTAAACAATAATAGAGCGCATTGACTGAGGAAGAGTCAAGCACTACAGCACATTTATTTTCAAAAATTTTATAAACAATATATAGCAAAGTATCATTGCAGGATACCTTCACTTACTTGACCAATAATGAATCATAGAGTTAGGCACCTGTCTCCCCTAATTGCCCACAGCTCTGACGAATTGAATTAACGTGACATTGACCGCTGGGCTTTAGTCATTGTCGACAATGACCGGTCACTGTTGGAAATTTCCGAACTTTAGTTTCTGGGATAGACATTGACTAGTCAATGTCGACAATGACCGAAGCCAGCAGTCAATGTCGACATTGACTAGGAATTGTCGACAATGACTGATTTCCGACATTGACTGTAACATATGTATAGATATAAAAAGAGTATTTGTAGGATGTTTGGGGCTCATATTCCAAATTAGAATGTTTGAGGGCTGTTTTGATCAAAGGTAGCTCAGATGGAATGCGATAAATGTGCTAGGGGCATTTCATAGGGGTTGTAATATATTGATATGAAAATGAGGATAAGAAAAAAAGTATTTGTAAGATGCTTGGGGTAAATTTGCTTAATTGGAATGTATAAGGGCTGTTTCGATTATAGGTAGCTGATACAGGGTTCGATAAATGTGCTAAGGGTAGTTCTTAGGGGTTGCTGAATATCAATGTGGACATGGGAATCTAAAAAAAATATTCGAGAGTTGTTTGGGTTATTTATTATTCCTGATTGGAACATCTCAGGGTTGTTTTAATCAAAGATAGCTGAAACAGGGTTCGATAAATGTGCTAAAGGTTGTTCCTGGGGATTGCTGAATATTCTTATGTAGATGCGGATACAAAAAAATAATGTTCGTAAGACGTTTGTCGTGATTATTTCTGATTGGAATTTTTTAGGGTTGTTTTCGTTGAGGATAACTAACTCAGGGTTTGATGAATGTGCTAGGGGTAATTCCTGGGAATTTTTTAATATTACTGTGGAGATGATGATATGAAAAGGAATACTTGTAAGACGTTCGGGGTAAATATTCCTAAATGAATAGTTTGAGGGCTGTTCTGATTGGAGGTAGCTCAGACAGAATTCGAGAAATGTCCTAGGGTTAGTTCTTGGGGGCTTGTTAAATATTAGTAATGGGTAAATGGGGATATGAAAAGAAGTATTTCTACAATGTTTGGGCTTCATTTATTTTTAATTTAGAAATTCTCTGCCCTTCTTTTGTCTTTAATTTCTTTTGTTTTTGTTTAATATCTGCAGTTTTATTTATGGGTATCTGTTGGCGTTATAAGATGTTTTCGGACATTTAATTTTGTTATTTTTTCTAGAATTATTATACCATCAAGCCTTTCGGGGTAAGCGCTACTCACTTAGTGAGGAAAGGAGTAATGTGGGGGAGGGGTATAGATTTTCAGATTAGTCAAGAATTCCCCAGTTACTTATTTAAATAGCATGTTCATTCCGCAACACTGCTTCGAACCAGGTTGCTAATCATCCTCTCTAGCGATGACCCCAAGTGAAGAGCCTCACAAAGTCATCATGTGAAGCTACTACGAAAACCTGTGATATGTTTTCTCCTACTCATTCTTTAACTTTTTCTTTGATGATATTTTTTTATGGTAGGTTTGATTTTGTAAGATAATGTCCAATTGTTTTGAGGAGCTCGAAAGCGGCTCAAAATTTGAATATGCTTTGGTTTGGGCTAAGTGGAAATAAAAGAACTTCTAAAGTCCGGCGGGGTTGATTTAAAACATTGTTTTAATCTAGTTTAAAAAAAATAAAGAAATCCAAAAAGAGTCATCAATGCCTAAGAATTGCAAATGAATAGCCAAAAATTATAGCATAACAAAACTTTTTTAATTTCGTTGTAGAGGTATCAGCGGAACGAACGTATCCAGTTGGGTGTTCTGGTTTAAAAAATACGCCACGATGAATGCAGTTTTTTTTAAAGATTATTTTTAAATAGCTTTTGAATATATACAAAAAAAACGCCTACGATAAATTTTGGACACGCACTGTATTTTTACAACAGCCCTGCAAAAAGTTGGATCGCCAAATTACCATGCAAGTCTTAAATTTTAAAAATTTGCATATATTTCGTCCAATTTCACAATTTCTTATGAATGTCTGCAAATTTCATAATTGATATAAATTTCATAAATTTCGATACATTGCACAAGCTTCTACCAAGTGTAGTATATTTCTAAAGTTTATAGAAATGTATAAAAATTAATGAAATTCATCGAAATTTATTTAATTGTTGAAAATCCATCAAGTTCGCAAGAATTTGTGAAAATGATGGTATTTTACGGAAATGTATGGTTCATGGTAACAAAGTCGAACTTCTAGACGCGGCGTTCTCAAACAACATTGAGTTCTTCTTTCGTGAGATCGTTGAATGAGCGGTAACTTTGTGTTTAGCAACCCGAGCATTATTACTATATTATTATCGTAAATTTTCACAAATTTTTAAAATTTTTATAAATTTCCTTAAATTTTTTAAATTATAGCCTGAGCCCGTGCGTCCTGCAGAACTGTTATCATAAGTTATCGGTATATTACCATAAATTTCCATCAATGCCCGTAAGGTACCATAAATGCCCATAATTTTCAAAAATTAAAATATATGTTTACAAATTTTATGAATTTCCACGAATTCCCATGAATTTTCATAAATCCCCATACATTTTCACAAATTTAAGAAATTTCTAAAATTTTAGTAATTTATGAAAATTTATTAAGTTTATAGAAGTTAATGGAAATTAATGCAAACGTATGGCCCGATAGCTCGGGTTGTTGAACTCGAAGACCTCCCTTATTGCACAATCCCGCGAAAGAAGAATTCAAACTCGTTTTCTTCCTTATGAAGGAAAAGTGATGATAATAACGTAGAAATAATGGCCTCAAAAGTCAAAAATTAATTTTTGGTACATGTCAATGTTAGTTTAAGCTATAATAATTCTTCACATATTTTTATCACATAGCATGAACTCATATTTTTTCTAAAATTGGTTCACAAAATTTCACTTTACATATATGTCCTTTCGCCTCCGTATCTAAAAACTTTGCATCGTTTAGTTATAAAACGAAAAAATTATATATATTAAACGTACAATGATAATAACATATGTATCAAATGTTTCAAATTGAAGTGGGAACTTGTGAATATATTCGATACCTGGATGTAAGATATTTTAATGTATGATTGTTTTAGAATTATTTTTTATTCTACTTACGAACAGAAGTCAGGAATATCATAAAAATGAAGAAAAGCAGAGAAAAAGTACAAATGTCCATGTTTCGAGAAACGGAAACTAATTTTTGAATTAATTCTTGAACTTCAACTGCAAAGAACTTGAACTGTTAGTGCTTGTATATATACTAGCCTGCACGCCATCTTCACAAATAGTATCAGCTACATTTTGGTGATGAAATTTAGTTTTTCCATCATAGGAGAAATTCGTTTACTATCCTTGAAAATGCTACATAGTTGGAATATAGACTCGCTCTGCACGTGTCAACTGAATTATCTCAATTATGAACGAATGTTCGCTTTAAAAACTTCATGTGGTTCAATTTTAATTAATATATCGATTTTTTATAATTCATATTCAAGCATAGATTTTTAAATCACTGAAATCCTGAAACATTCTTGATTTTCTGGATTCTTTTATTGTTCAGAATTTCTTTAAATTTTTTGAATCCCTTGAAGACACTGTAAGCACTAAAAAATATAGTATTTCCGTATATGCCACGAGCAGACTTTCAAGGCCTGGCGCAAAGCTGATAATTATAGGTTCAGAATGTTCCAAAAAAGCAGGAAATAACAATTCAATAGCTTCTAAATCCATGCCGCGTTCTTTCACTTTGTTTGTATTTACTGTTGCATTGTGTACGCTTTTATATGCTGGCCTCGATTCTTGTATGAACCTTGAATTATGTTAATGAAAAAAGTTTATCTGCTCAAAACAAGTTTTTCAAATTATATAAATGACCATAACTTCCATACTCTTCATAATACAATGTATAATTATTATCATAGGTCGATCGATTTATCTAGAATCATGTAACCTTTTCCGTTCTTACACAAATTTTTATATAGTGTAATGAAAAAAGTTTCAATATAAAATAAAGATTTTTTAAATATTTAAAATGACCATTAATTTCTTACTCTTTAATAAAATGTGATCGGAAATGGTTGCGAAATATGTTGGTTCCCCAGTAGTATAAAAAAACGTAGAAAGAATAAGAGGTTGGTATTGGTTGACTTTTTTCCTTTTTCTCTCTCTTTTTTCCTTTGTTATGTATTTGTTTCTAATAAGCAGAAAATGGGGTAGTTTGAAAATCTAATTTAGAATTTTTAATATTTTTCATGATCTGATTTCATTGCATGAAATTATTCATAAACAAGTAGATTGCATTTCGATCTTAAACAAAGAAAATTTAAATAGGGACGCTGAACTCATGATTCGTTTGCTTATGAATATTTTATAGTTCTTTTGATTCAGGCCAAATGATTTTTATTTCAATCGCTTGAAATAATTTTTTTCTTTATATTTTTGTATGAAGAATGTTCTAAATGTAAGCAATTTTATAAATTTTTGCATTATTTCTTTTGCTCTTTGTAAGATCTGATAATCTAAATAGATTGGTTTCAGAATCAACCACAAATATAATATACATTTGATGTACGCTGGAACCGGGATTTTAGTACGGTTTCGGACATGGCGTCCAATGGCCTTGACCATGAATCCAGGGAATCCCAAACTAAAAATATTCAGGGCCATGCGTACCATCCCTGTCCTATTTCCGTCCTGCGATCCCCAAATTATTTTAGTTGAAAATATGTTTCTTTGGTAAAAAATTTAATTATCGTGTTTTGTTGGTCGAATACACTCTAACTTTTCATAGGATTGACAAAATAAGTTTGAATTTTCAGTAGCAACAAAAATACGCTTCCCCGACTCATTTTGAGAATCTGGGGAAAATTCATCATTTTGAGACTGCTTCTTTCTCATTTCGAGCTGAATTGTCATATTTAATAAGACTGCCAACCTTTTTTTTCTTTTTCCCCTTTTCTCATTTTTTCGCATAAATGCGAATTAAATTATTAGAAACCCAGTAAGAAAAGACAAACATTTTTGGTTGCAAATGTAATTATTTGGTTAATATATTTTTTTTTTTGAGTTGCAAATTCAACTATTTGTTTTAAAATGCAGATATTTTGTTGAAAATTTCTCTTTTTTGGTAGAAGATAATTCTTCTTGGTATAAAATGTATCCCTTTGGTTGAAAATTCAACTGCTTGGTGGAATCTTGACCTTTGTTGTTCAACCCTCATTTTCGTTGTTTAAAATTTATTTTATCAAAAAAAGAATCTCTTTGGTTGAAAATAAAGTATTTTGTTAAAAATTCGTCTTTCTGGGTTGAAAATTTCAAAATTTTGATAGAAATGTCATCTTTTCTGGTAAAAATATAACTATTTGGTTACTGTTTCGGTTATGGTTTGAACTATTTTGTTGAAAAATCGTATGTTTTGGTTAAATTGAAATGTTCCTTATTTTAATTTGAATATTTTTCTGTTCAAATAATAACTATTACATTTTTCTATTTGAATTAATCTTTTTTGGTTAAAAGTAGAACTTGTTTGCTATCAAATCATCTTTTTTTTAGGATTCATCACTTTAGTTAAAAATTCATGTCTTTGGTTAGAAATTTATTTGAAAATGCGCTTTCTTCTTTTTGAAATTGAATTTTTCAACTGAAAATATAAATATTCTATTTTTGGTTTCAAAATTGATATTTTTATTTGAAATATGATCTTTTCTAGTTGGAGATCCAACTATTTGGTTAAAAATTCACTATGTTGTTGATAATTCTTCGTTTTTTTTTTTTTAGAAAATTAATCTTCTTGTTTAAAAATTCATCTTTCAGCTTAAAAATTGATCTGCTTGGTGGGATGTTGAACTTATTTGTTAAAAATGCATTTAATTCTTCTTGAAGAATCATCCTTTTAGTTAAAAACTGAACTACTTCTTTAAAGTTGATCAAAATTTTGTTAAGAAATCATTTTTTGTTGAAGATTCATCATTTTAGTCAAAACTTCTTCTCTTTGGATCGAACTTAAATATTTTGTTGAAAATTATTTGTTTTTTGTTTTTTGAGCAGTAACTTTTTTAACTGCAAATGCTTACCTGAACATTCCTGAAACATTCTAATGGAAATTTCTTAAAATTCCGAAAAATATTTCAGAAAGATTCATGAAAGTTTGTGAATTCCGCGTATCAGAGGAGGTTCGCAAGAAAGGTTCGGGGAATCTCCATGAGGAATTAATTAATTAATTAATGTTTAAGAACATTCCCCGAACCTTCCTTAGAAAAATTTGAAACTTGTACATTGTCTATATCAAGGTTAGATCACTTAAAATCAAAAAGAAATCTTCTGATGACATGAAAACTTCTCGCCGTGAATTTTTCTTAAAAAATTGCTATTTTTAACGAAAAATCGTCCAGACTTGTCATTTGTTAATAAAAAATCATCCAGGCCAACGAGTGTAATAACTTTCTTTAAAACTGTTACAAAACCTATACCTACCATTATTAAAATTGTTTTTTCTTCACAAACTGTCTTGCTTTATTTTTACAACAATCGTTATAAATAAAAGCCCTTCATGAACATAATGCATTTTTTTAGAATTTTTGTTTAAAAATCATTGACGAAAACTCAAACTTTTTGCTTCTATGATATTTTCTTTTGAGACGAGCCATTATTTATTCACAGCCTTTTAGGCAACATATATTTCATTTATCCACGCTGCCTTGAATAATTACAATTTTCTATGGAAAACGAGAAAAATGTACAACTGTCGTATTATCAATTCCTCAATATGGCCTTCTTATTGTTTCAATAGAATTAAAAATGTTACTCCATCGCTTCGTTTTATAAAACTTTTCTATTTTTCACGTTTTCCATGTTTATAACATTTTTTAAATTATAAAGTCCTAAATAAATTAATATATTTTTATCAAGAAATTAGTTATTTTTCACTAATAAATTAGGAACTGCATATCTTAAATAATTGCAAATGCTAATTTTTCACTAATCTTTAGAGGCCCACTTTTTGGTTATCAAATTTGTAAAATGTCACTAGTAATTTGTTAGGTTTTTACAATTTTGATTCAGAGACGCAACAAAGCATCTTTTGCGCAAGGAAAAAATGTATACAATTAAAATAATCTTCTTGCGACACTTAAGTTCATTGCGATTCAATGCAAATTATTTTCACAAAGTTTGCTCTATAATTGCAATTTTCTATAGAAAATTACAAAAATGTAAAACCGAAACAAATCCCTTGTCATTTTAAGATTGTGAAAAATTCTCATTTTTCTTAACTTTATTTAAACAATCCGAAGGCAACGTCTTTAAAGTGAGCCAGCCCACATAGCGTTTACAATTTCATAATATGACCTTCTTATTGTGTGAATAGAGTCAAGAATATCTCATCATCGCGTCGGTTTATTAAATTTTTCCATTTTTCACGTTTTCCATTTTATTAACATTGTTTAATTATTATGAAAAGTCCTAAGTACACTTATTTATTTATATCAAGCAATTAGTTGATTTTCACTATTGAATTATGAGGTAGCTCGACTAATCGAATGAGTAATTTCTTACTAGCCTCTAGTGGCCTTTTTTGTCCTAATTAAAACTGCGAAATATCACTAGCAATTACTTAAATTTTACCAATTTTGATTTAGAAAGACCTCAAATTATCTTTTCTACAAGAAAAAAACCAAAATTTAGAACAACCTTCTTCAGGCACTCAAGTTCATATTCATTTATGGCAAGTCATTGTTACAAAGTTTGCTACATAATTGTATTTTTCTGTGAAAAAATAGAAAAATGTACAATCGGTTAAAAAGTAGCACATGAAGATGAATGTATTTAAGTAATTGAATCTCATTGATCCCTTAAAATATTAAGATTGTAAAAAATTCTCATTCTTCTTAACTTTGTTCAAACAATCTAAAGGCAATGCTTTTAAATTGGGGCAGGCTACGTCACGTTTACAAATACACAGTATGATATTCTTGTTACATATTTCAATAGATTCAAGCATGTTACACAATTGCGTCGTTTTATTAAACTTTTCCATTTTTTTACGTTTTCCGCTACTGAAATATCAAATATCTCAAAAAATTGAATTATCAACTTTCTACTAATGTTAGATGTCCCACTTTTCGCTTATGGAATCTGTGAAATTTCACTAGCAATTAGTTGAATTTTTCTACTTTTGATTTAAAGAGACCTTAAAGTATTTCTTGGATAAGGAAAAAGGAACCCATACTTATACATACTTATTCAGACTAATGCTTACATGAAGCCGATAATTTCTACAAATTTTATTAAATAATTGCAATTGTCTATAAATAATAAGAAAACTATAAACCGAAAGAAATTTCAAAAAGGTTTTCAAGCACGTGAGATTTCTCAGATAAGAAAATAAAATTTGAATCTGCGTCGATATATTGATGGTCAATATTATCGGCACAAAAATTTTAGTAGATGTATTTTCAAACAAATAGTTGAATTTGTAAGCCAAAAAGACGAATTTTTTAAAAACAATTGAATTTTCAATCCGACAACTAAAACTTCTAAAAATGAAGTTCATTTTGAGCCAAGGGAAGTGACTTTTCTGCCATAAAAGTTAAATTTTTAATCGAAAGAGAAGAATTTTTCACCAAGAAGATTAAGTTATTACCAGAAGACAAATTTCCAACAAAAAATATGAATTTTCAATTAAGTACTTGAATTTTCAACTAAAAAGATAAGTTTTTAACCAAAAATGGAATAGCTTAATTTTCGGCTTTTGTCAACCTTGTTCAAATTTTAATCTAGTAGCGTAATTTGTTAACCAAAAAGATCGCTTTAATCAAATAGTTGCATTTTGAACCAAATAATTAACTTCTAACCAAATAGTAGAACTTTTAACGAAACGATATGTTTAAGTTTGAATAATCATTTAAGTTTATTTTCATTACTTTCAAAATGTTGGATTAGAAAACTCGATATAAATTATAATATTGTACATTATAATTCTTCAACCCAATATTAACGCTTTTGTGGTGTCCGCCATTTTGTTTCTGGGAATCTCCACATCAGATTTGGAATAAATGACCTAAAAAACATAAAGAGTCTTAATTAGATTTTATTTTTATACATTTTAAGAAACCCCCGAAAACCATGTTTTTCTTGATTTATTTCAAAATTATTGGCAGTGTTAAAAAATTGTTCTTCAAAAAATGATTAAGCTCTATCAAATGCATCTTTTATTGTTTTATTTTTTTTTTTCATTTTTTTTTATCTTCTCGAGTGAAGTTGAAAAAGGTAAAAAGAAATTTTGGGATATTTTTCAAAATTAGTCGTTATTTTCAATGTAGCATAATAATATTGGGTATCTTTTATTTGGTAGTTTTAGCTTTTTATTTACGTAAAATTTCACGAAAATTAATTTAAAAACAATCAAATGTTTTTTATTTTTCTTTTAACCCTCGTGGAAAATCTTTTACATAAATGTGCGAAAAATTATAACCATTTTTACAGAAAAATACAAATAAATGCAATGAAGTAAAACAAAAATGTTTGAAAATAAGTACTTTTATCTACTATTTTGAAGAATTTAGTATGTTTTTGTTTTTCATTTTGTATATTGTTTTATGTTGTTTATTTTATTGTAGTTTTAATATTTTACAAGAAAGCATGCAAGAATTTAACATCTTTGCATCCACAAAGTTGTTCTCTTCTGACCTAGAATGATAAAGTATTTAAAACAATATATGAGGAGATAATTTGACGTTATACTATTCAAGAAACTGGTATTACAAAACAGTTTTTCAAGTGTAAACGATAGAATATGAAGATGTAATAATCTCTAAAAAAATAAAAGAAAGATTAAGTTTTAGAATTTTATTGTACATAAATGTAAACTTTTTTTTGATTTTCCAGAGATTATTGCATTTATATTTCGTCATCATGCACAGGTAAAAAAGAAATATTTTGCTGGATTAGGAAACATTCGAAGCATTAGAACAGGATACTAAATACTGAAATAAATGTTGATATTGATTTTTCTAATAATTGGACTCAAATGTAATTATTTTTAAATATATGTTATAAATTAAGTCCACATTTTGCTGGCCCATCGCCCGTTTAAGTTTTTCTTTAGTTTAAATGAGTTAATTGCATTTATTCTATAATAGGGTTCTAAGGCCCTGTTCTCAATTACATTCTAAATAAAAAATAATAAAATTATAATATTCAAAGTATTTAAACAAACTAAAACTTCAGATGGTCCAGATAGACTTCCCCTTATATATTTGGAACCATTTCCTTAAATCTTAACATAAAATTTAGATTTTTTAAATTATAAATCCACGGAATTTAAACCACGAAATTGTTTACTTTACTCACTGGTGCTTGCCCTTAAGTATGGGAATTTTTCATATTTAACTATCCCGGGATAAAGAAAATTTTTCAGAACTTTGAAGTACCCCTTGTTTAGAAAAACCTGGACATTTCAGACACAATTTTGCAATATATTTGTTTCAGATTGTATTTTACTTTTTAAATTACCCACTGGACAAGGAAGTGCATCTACGCATATTGGCGACGTATAGTTCCATCCAACTGGAGCCACTCATTGTTTCGCAAACGTTGTGCGACATAATATCCCCGGTGGTCTACAAGATCACCCTCAATAAGTTCTTCTTTTACCAGGTTTTCTGTAA
>CAKNWW010238736.1:0-13760 GCA_932074435.1 Andricus kollari | reverse complement strand
CAAAATATCATTATTACAAAAAAAGAAAGCATTTCAATTTCAATTTTCAGGAGAATTTTAATTTTGAAAGGAATCCAAATTTAAAAACGTTCACTGCAAATACATACAGAATTGTTTGAAATAATTTTAAAAAATTTTTAATTTTATTTTAAAGCTTTTCTATTCACGGTGTACCTAAACCAATTTCAACCCAAAAGTCTTTGCAATCGCTGTTTTTTACTACATGATGATGTGCGTGTTTTTGAGTTTAAAATGAAAATCATCTGCGGGGTGCTTTTATCAAAAATTAAATTTTTAGTTTTTTTTTTAGAGTTTGAACATTCTGGATACTGGGCGTTACATATTAGTCGTGAAAAATTGAGTACAAAATCCTTATGGAAACATTTTGTAAAATGAACACCTGTCCTCCTGTGGAGTTGTAAATGTCATCCATAAGGTATATTGACACCTGCGTAGAACTACAGGATGACATGGATATTTTTTAAGCTCAAAATGAAAATCATCCGTGGGGTTCTTTTTTCAAAACTCAAATTTTTAGAATTTTGTTTAGAATTTGCAAATTCTGGATACTGGGCGTTCAAATTTAGTAAACATTTGTATGAAAGAATTTTGTAAAATAAATATATGTCTGCTGTAAAAGTGTAAATAACATCCATAAGGTACATTTACACTTAAATGGAATGACAGGTGTTCATTTTACGAAATTCTTCCATGAGACTGTAGTTACATTCCGCAAAAAACCAGCGAGTGCAAAGACTTTTAGGTTGAAATTGGTTGAGGCTCACCGCATATTAGGTTATTCAAAATCAACAGAAATCGAATGAGAAACGTAAAATACTTCAGAAAAAAATCAATAGTTTCACACACGTCTAAAATTTTCGAACAAAATTTGAAAGTAGATTTTGATTGCTTAGTTTCTTACTCTTTTTTTTCGGTAAAGAAAATACTTGCTCTGTTGCAAATATTCTTTTATATTATGAGTGTAAAACATAAAAATAAAAAAAGTTAATCTACAGTATGACCGCAGGTTGTGAGTTAAGATTAAGATTTTGGAACATGTAGACTTACTCGACAATATTTAACAATATTTTTGACATTATAAACTTTACAATCATGTGCATTGATTCCTCTCTGATGATCTTTTATTTTTCTATAATAAAAATACATAATTAATATTGGGTGATTTTTATTCCTTATGAATTACTCTTTCTTTTAGCATGAACATTTCTTAACTCTAATGTTATGCACGTTAACAATTTGCAAATTATATTTTGGTTATGTTTATATTTTATAATTAGTTTTCAGAATTGAAAGTAATTTAATTTTTCTTCCTAAATGTATCTACAAAAATTTACAACATAAACGTCATTTTGCGATATTGTCAAAAGTAATGATGTGGAAAATGTTGTGAATGTCTAGAATATTATTTATTTTCATAACATGAAAGAAGAAGCAGATTTAAAAGCTTTATTTTGGCAATCTATCATCGTTTTTTTTTCTAAACATTAAACATATTGAAATTAAGATGCTTTAAAATTGGAAATCTCGAAAAAAAGTGTTATATATCAAATCAAAGTTGATTTTGCGAACTGGCTATTATTACGAAAATTTCCCTAAGACTAAGCCATTTCTAATTGCTCCAGAGGGCTAGTATTACGGAAAATTCTGTAATACGAGCCCTAGTTCTATTGACAGGTTAGTCTTACGCATAATTCGTAGTTACACGTGTTTGGAGAATACAATAATTACTATAAAACTGTACATTAAACCAAACGGAAAATAAAACAAGAGTTTAAGACGCCTATATAGTAAGGCCAAACGAATTTGTATAAAATTTTAAAAATAAATCGATAATTAACCATAATTCATCAACAATTTTTACTGATTATAGACAATCCTTCTCATTCAACATTAATGCCTTTTATGATACATTACTGTTGCACTACATTTTGCAAGATCAATTACTGAGAGGCGCCGTCAGTTATGTTGTAAATGTATGAATAAGTACGAGATTTGAGAATGTTGTGAATACGTCATTGCGTGGAACGTAGCACGTGAGCTGATTGACGTCTCCTTTGCGGCTATTTCAGCGGCTTGACATTTTTTTATTAACGGCCAAACTTAAATATAGCAAAGAAAAATAAACGCAAATTTTTGCATACTGAGAACTAGCCAGAAATACGTTTAAAAAAGTAATCAACGGGCAGTTATATTTAATATCGAAATTAATGTTAATAAGGCTAGATATTTTAATTTTAAATGATTCTGATTACACATCGATCAGCGCCATTATAAAAAAGAAGTTATGTGTGGCCTTTTTCGTTGGTCTGGTTTTCACATAAGAACCAAAAGAATGAAAAGAACATTATTTACCATCAAACACATTTTAAATCTCACTGGTCAAAATCAATCAGAACATCGATTACAAGTAATATAAAGTTGTTGTTTTACAACTTCAAGTGACTGAAAGCAGCAAAAAATAGAGAAAGTAAGTAAGGGAAGAAAGTAAAATAAAACAGCACTCAGGAAAATGTTTGTCTAAATCAAACAAACATTTTCTTTTACCCTATATCAAAAATAGAATTTGTTTGTTTTAAATAAAATTTCTTGGATCAAACGATGGTGTATTTGAATCAAATAGTTTTTATTTGGATGAAACAAATATCTGCTTAAATTGATAAAATATTGGTTTGATCCGTTATCAAAGAAAGAATTTGTTTGATTCTAACAAACATTTTTCTGAGTGAGAACCTTTCAACATTCGCAAACATACTTTTTTATTTGCTCAAGCAAAATGTCTTCGTCAGCACTAAGGCTCTTCGCTCGACCTGTTCTAAAACGGATTAGCGCCACTACAAAATAAAAGTATCAATGCAGAAACTACCAAAATTTCCCTTTATGTCTTAGAGTCAATTCCGCGGATACTGTAGTGAATTTGAGAAAAACAGAAAAATGTCAAATTTTTGTCAGACACATAACTTTGAAATTTTCTCAAAAATTCCCTGTTGCTTGTAAGAGCTAGATAAATTTGCATATATGTGATGAAGTTAATTGTGAAAGTGCTGTAGTGAATTTGAGGAGAAAATAGGAAAAAATTTTAATATCACCCAAACTTAAATTGTAAAAATTTCTGAAAAATTTCCCGTTATTCCCAGGAATCTGGAAATTTTTTATTCTCTATGAAAGTTTCTACGCAGAAGCTAGAAAAATTTGAAAGTTGAATTTCGAAGGTGCTGTAGTGAATTTGAGGAAAAGATTGGGAAAATTTACAATTTTTACTCAAAACCAAACAATGAAATTTTCCAAAAAAATGCCTTGTTGGTCCTTAGAGGCTAAAAATCTTTAATTGTCTATGTAATTAACTGCAAAGAAAAGATAGGAGAATTAAAAATGATCACCCAACCCCAAACAATAAAACTTTCTAAACAATCTCATACAAAATTAAATATAATTCATTTGTTTCCCATTACCTGTTGGGCCTAGACGACTGGAAATTTTGAATTCTCTTTGAAAGTAACTATATAGAAGCTAGATAAATTTTCATCATGTGATAAAGTCAAGTTTGAAGGTGATGTAGTAAGTTCAGGGATCACAGCGCAAAATGAGCTCAAACAAGGGGAAGTATGGTAATTTGTCATGAAAAAGGGGGAAAATAGGGGAGAGATTTGACATTTAATTTTACATGTATGAAAGAAGAAACAATATTTTTATTATAAATTTTATATTTTTAATTAATGTTAAATGGTTTTTTAATGATTGCTGCCATTATATTTTTTTAACATGGATGATATACTTAGGTCGTCGCAAATCCATTCACGGCGATATAAAATAGTCCGACAAAAAATTAAATGTTAAATAAACAATTTTTATATGTTTAAAAGCGTTCTCGAAGTCAAGAATACTTTCTCTTTTATCATTAATAATTAAATCGTGATACTTATAAGTATAATTAAATATCTTTCTAAATAGCTCTTAAAGTCAAATTAAAAACTAGTTTAAGTTTGAGCGGCTGAAACATTTTACATTTCAGACAAATTTATTTTGTATAGGTTTAGAGAAAAACTATTTTAGCTTTAAAGTTTTATTAAAATCCTAAATAGTTTAGTTTGAAATTAGTCAAATAAGCATTTTAAATTTGGTATGCTAAGGTTTAAACATAAAATTTGAGATTGCTAAACACTCCTACACGAATTTAAAATTTACATGGCTCAATTTTAACATTTGACTTTAAATTGTTCAAGTTAGAATATTTAACTTTGCAATAGATAAAAACTGAATATTTAATTTTTTAATTATTTAATTTTATACATTTCAATTAAAGCGTTCACCGTGTTCACATTCTAATACTTCTTTCCAAAATGACTATATATTTGTTAACTGTTCCAATTTTCTATTGGAGAATAACTTCTGTCTCGAGTTTTCACATTTCGCTTTATTCATATGGGCAATTGTCCAAAACCTTAAGATTTTCGTCAGAGAGATTTTGAAAACAAAACAAAAAATAAAATAGCGACACCTATGACCTTTTATATATTGCTTCTTTGGATACTCAACATTATATTCCTACTCTAGTACAGCCGTTTTCTTGATGCCTCAGGCTATGAATGTGACTTAAAAAGTGTAAATCTGAGGTTATTCATGCATTTTCAAAATAAGTTAAACAGTGGAAAGCTACCTTTTTAATTTTTAGACAATTCATAATACAAATTTTTTAAATAAAACAGCCTCACCTTATTTTTCTCCTTTTTAATTCTTCTTAACAATTATTTCATCATGTTTTGTATATCATAATACGAACATTTGAAACGAATGAGAGAATGACAGGTTATAAATTCGCAAAAAACAGCAAAGTAAACACGTATTTGATTAATTTAAACTAATTTTGTAAGATGCCTTGTCCATTACACCAGCGATATTTTATTTGTACGAACGCATTTTCTCATTTATATGAAGAAATAATTCTGCTAATATTTATCTAGATTCTAGAATCATTTTAAAATCAAACACGTGATTTTTAGGTTTTTATCGTATAATATATCAAAATGACGAACTTCAAAATGTGTGAAAATGTAAAAATTGTCTAATGTTTTTATAGCAAGCAAACGAATCTCATAGACAATTAATCTTAATCCCATCATCAAATACTAATAAACAACTAGGACATCAAATCTAAAGGTCATTGACAATTGCCCATATTCTAGTTTTGAATTTAATAATTTTGTAGATGTAAAATGAATAATGGTTCTTATAGTTCTTACGCACATTTACTAATTTTCGAGAATTTGTTGCGTAATTCAAATATTGTATTTTAAAATATCGAATACATAGGGCAGACCACCCTACAGTAGATAATCATTATTTATAAGCCCAAATATAAGTAAAATAATCAATTCTAAATTTAATATATTACACGTTATGTATCTTCACTATTATTTGCATTAAATATATAACACTGATTAATATAGTATAATACAATATATTATATATTATTTATTTTTAATTCTATTTAAATTATTTCATGGTTTTACGTACATTAGTATTGTAAATTAATGATTATCTACTGCAGGATCATTATCTACTGTAAGGTGGTCTCCCCTGAAAAGAACAGGGAAAGAAGGGGAAATTTTTCGAAAATAGGGGAATTTGAAAGAGGAGAACATAGGAAATTTTTTACTGATTTTTTTTTACTGATGGCTTTGTGAACTTGAAACAGTGCTAAAAATGTTTGCTCATTTAAAGGGCGATACTGCATACGTGTGTAAGTGCCGAATTTCGGAAATGCGTCTTGTTGGCTTAAACTAATTTTTTAGACCTAACTCAAAATCCATATTTTTTTAATAATTTAATAACATATTTTTGCCTGTTCTTTTCACAATTCAATAGAGTTAAGTAATAGCTCAAAAGTAGGGAAGAGTGGGGCTAAGCCGACAGTGGGGCTAAACCGTCACTTGTTTTTTTAAAGAAAAATATAAGCCGTGTGTACTTGGTTTTTTGAAAAAAGTGGGCCTAATGCTCTATCTTTATCGAGACAGTTTCGTGGCATTCTGCATGACATTGCACATTTTACGACATAAAAAGTGTTTTCGGAGGTCAACAGTTTTTTCCGATACTCGTGGAAAGTTATGTTTTTTTGTATATCATCGTGCCCTATAATATATTATATATTATATATAGTATGTTCAATGTTCATTTTACGTAAAAAAAAGTTGCTGAACATGAATGTGTTATTAAATTTTAATTTTCCGATGATTTTCAATGTTTTTCGAATACCAATATACAAAATTGACACGTGGGGCTAAGTCGACACAGAGTACGTCATCGTGCCTACAGGTTACAGACAGACAGACAAACACATTTTCAAAAATCGTTCTTTCTGACGAAGGGGGTTTCAAAACTTGAAGATTTGATAAAAACCGACGAAGTCCAATTTTAAATAAAACTAATACCTTCTTATTGTAGGATGAGAATGTGAAAAAATTTTGTTTGACAACGTATCAGGTATTTTTGGATCGAGAATTTAGTTGGCTACAATAATAGAAATTAAAATAATTTATCCTTTTATTTCTTCAAACATTATAGTCAAATATCGTCATAGTCCCAGGAGGGTGTCGTCTTAGCCCCACGATTTTTCGCCCGACAAATTTTTCATCACTTCACTTTTTTTATAATAATTGATAAACCAAGCATCGCACTTCAAAATCAAAAGCAACATTTGGTAGCCAAGTAAATTGTCGATCCAACAATACCTATTACGTTTTCAAACAACGATTTTTTCAATTAAAAAACGACTGGAAAAAAGGTGTCGGCTTAGCCCCACTCTCCCCTACTTGCATTTTTTTCTAAATTCAAAAATAAAATAGTTACGCAACTTTTTTATGTGTCTAAATTGAAGTTTTTGGGGACGCGCCCTTCATTCAACAAAGGTTTTCTCGATGCTTCTTTCAGGATGTCCGTTTCACGGTTCGATAAATCCTAACAATACCTCGAACCGTTTTCGCATTTTTTTATCTAAAATTAATTGCGTGAAGGTCTGACAGTTTTTTGGATCTCCTGTAAAATTTGGGTTACAGCACTTACGCCCGTATGCAGTGTCGCACCTCATTTATATTGGAAATAATAGATTATCAAAAATAAAAAACTTATAATGCATTTTTTTAAATAATAGGATCGATATTTATGGATAAAATAAAATTGGACAAATACAGTTTTCTAAAAAATACCCTGTTGTTTCTACAAGGCTGGAAATGTGATAAAATCAATTTTGAAAGAGCTGTGGTGAATTTGAGGAAAACATAGGATCATTTCTAATTCAATAAACCCAAAACTATAAATAAAATATTCTGAAAAGTTCCCTGATGGTCCTAGGATGCTAGAAATGTTGAATTGTCTATGAAATTATCTATGCAGAGGCTAGCAAAATTTGGAAGGATATAAGAAAGTCAATTTAGACGGTGATGAATTTTTGGAAAACAGGAAAATTTCTATTTTTCACCCAATCTCAAACTATAACATTTTCTGAAAAATTCGCTGGTGGTCCTAGGACTAGACATTTTTAATTGTCCATGAAAGTATCTACACTGAAGCTAGAAACATTTGCAAGGATGTAATAATGTTACTTCCGTTACGTACATATAACTTATCGACAAATGCGCAGCATCCTGCCGGTTTTTTCCATTTTCAAAAGATAAATAAATCTCTTCTATGATGGATGGCTAATTATTTAATTATTATAAGAGTATCCCCTTTTTTTAATTATAGATAATTTTGCAATTTCAAACTTTATTGATTTGATATTGTCTATATAAATTCAAAATTAATTTTCAGTTGTTGGTCCCGGTTTAAAGATTTTCCTATTATCACTCTCTTTTATATCCTTTTTCAAGAAACACTCTCTTCGAGCTTGGGAGTTGGGATATTAACTTTAAAAAACCCAAAAACAACATTTTTTGAGGTTATGCCTAGTCACTAATATGTAAAATGTCCCAAAGCAACAACAACAGATCAATGGAAAAACACCCAACTATATTAATGAATTTATAAAACACAGGTTAAGACAACATGTGTCACATCTCGAAAATCTAAAAGTTCAAGCCTTATCTTTTTTATTTATAAAAAATCTCATTAAAAAGCCTATGAAACAAATAATTTTAAAGAAACTGACCTTGGTCTATTTTATTTTTCATTATAGATTTTTAACTATTATTTTTTTCCTCCGAACTGCCACAGAAAGTTCTCTCCACAATAATATATCATTTCTTTTCGGTTTTTCGATAATTTCCACTTTGAAAACAATGTTAAAGCTGTAAAAAAAACGACACAACAACTTTTTGGACACAATATTAGAAATTAAACAAAAACCACTCAAAAAACAATTTAAAAGACCACCGACATATCCAAGTTTCGCCATCTGCCGACTAAAATGAGCAACAGGGTACGGCACCTTAGTGTCCTCTAGAGTGTAATAAAAGTAACTTGGCAACGAGACCGCCATGACGGCAAATGTCTTTTCAGCGCTTGACGTTTAATCGGAACATGACATTTTGTGAATATAATTGCAACAAATGGCAGATTCTTTTTTCGGATTCAATACCGCGCTCGGGGTGAGTGAAAATTTCTCATTGTTTTCCAAACACTCTCATAACTCTCTCTTGCCTAATGAAAGTGTTATGGTTCACTGAACAAATCGTTTCTTCTGCGTCGGAACTTTCAGTTCGCATTCTGAAAATACTTTATTGTTGACCCAGCAACTTTAATATTTACAGTTGTTTTCTTGGCTCTCATTGCTAGAATAAGCAGTGAGAGTTTCTGAATCTTCTTGATCGGTTTTTTGTATTTTTTAGATCGAATATCGTAACAAATCTTGCCATGCTAATTGTTCTTCCCCGGATATTTAATCGCGAATGTACTAGACATAACCTGTCTTCTGGTTCCCCCACGGTACCCCCGCCCTGGAAGGTCAATAACATGAACTACCTACTTGTGGTTCAAGAAAAAAATATTTTTATTATCATTCCTGTAGCCGTCTTTCATTCCTTCGAGGAATTGCAGTTGTTTAGGTTTCATCATATCCTCGGAATTCTCCCTTTTCGAGCTACTTTAGCAATAGCTTAATTAGCCTTATCCAGGTGTTTTCTGTTTAAAGATTTAAACAAATTCGACTTATTTTAGTGATTTCTAAAACCTTTTATTAATTTATTCGTGTAGGGACTATTACCACCAATAATTGACTACGGTTATTCTTTCGATTATTTTCTGAATTCATATTGTGGTTTGGTAGAAATATTGTCAGTTTAGCAGATTCTAATTTTCTTAAGAGGTTTAATTTAAAGTTTGTTTACATGATTTTATTGATTAGATGTCTATTCACTCATTATCGAGATAAATAATTCTTTTCTCAGTCGTTTTTCATCTTTTATTTGTTCAATTTTAAGGCTTGAACATTGAATGCTTAATGTTGAAACAGTTATTTTTAAATGATTGATTTTACGGCTTGAATTATTGTGAAAAGCAAACAGTAATTTTATTTATATTTTTTACAAATAATACAAGTTTAATTGGAAATAATGTCTTTTCTAACATTTCAAACCAAATTTAGAAGATTGTGTTCTACGTATTATTTTATACCGTCAATGTCCTAACAACTTCTGATTAATTTCTAAAAATGCGCATTATCATAGTTGAGATTGATTCCTGTATGATTAGTGGATTAATATCAAGTTTCTGTATCAAGTACCTATTTCATTGATAATTTGAGGTAATATTCGTATTGAGTTTATTTTAAGCTCAATAGTTTATTTAATCACAGAGTTACAACGTAGTTATATACATGTAAGTGCGATGTAGATACAGCGTATAATCAGTTTAATAGCATAAAATTATCACTCTATTATATATATAAATTTGTAGAAGTTAGCTGCAGTTTTCATAAACAATTTATTAAGATTTTCGCTAATTATGTATGTAAAAGACGACTGGTTAATCCAAGCTTAGGAGAGATAGATTTGTATTTTATTTTGCCTGGAGTGATCAGGTTCATATTACTTAGAAACGAAATATAATATAAAGGTAATATAATTTTGAAAATGTAGTCTGAAGTCGATACAAAATTTTTCCAAATAAACTCATCTTGTAGGACTAATTTGAGCTGAAAAAGGATTCGAGAACTTCAAGAACTTGAAATCAGCAATAGAAACCTAATTTCATTCAAACGTTTCTCGTCACAATTAACCATAGAATACGAATAAAAAATTACAGCTTAAATTTCACCCTCATAAGTCTGTTTTGTAAGGCCCCAAAAAATCCCATAAGTGAAAAATTAGGTTCTGCAACCGAAATAATTGTGAACAACGAAAATGTTTGTCTCAGCAGGATGGACTTTATGGCCCCTTAGATGATGAGGAGTTTGGTGAAGAAGAAAAATACGATGCATTTAACGACGAAACCTTCGGGTCTGAGGCTCCCGACGGAGATTGGGAACGAGATCATGAAAAACTGGCACAAATAACTGAATCTTCTAGGCCTAGTCATCAAAATTCAGCCAACACTTCATGTTCTTCAATTAAGGTAATGAATACTGGGAATGACTTTTATTTTTAGGAAAAAACTCGTTCAATAAAGAAAGAAAGCATATTTTCGTTGGATTTGAAGTTAATCACAATTGAAATTACAAAGGCCGACATTTTTCTAAATTTTTTGTAGAATGATTCGGATATCGATATCGAGAACAGCCTCTCCCACCTGGTGCTGGATGAGAAGGAGGGTATCATACCACGACCCGGTGTCTGGGAGAGTCCAACGAATCTTCCCGTACCAAAGCCGAAACCACCCTTGACCTCCACCTTGAAAAATGTGTGCACCGTCGAAGAACTGGAGCGAGGTCTCATTGCCAACAGACCTCCTCCTGGACTCAACAAACCCTCTCAACCCCCATCTCACCAACAATCGGGAGGATTTTTTGACTCTATGTCTATCAACGAACAACTTCAGCTCAACGGCATACCCCCACGATTTCCACCGGGCCTCTCTTTACCTGGCCCACCTCAAGTAGTTCTACCTCCAAATCTTAGACTGCCTCATCCGCAATTCATGCAGAATCACCGAATGCCAAGTTAGTGTTATAGAATATGCTTGTAAAAATTAGAAGGCTCGGACTCAGGTCATAATTTACACTATTTGACACTTTTCACTATGGAAATTCACTCTGTCAAAAACCTGGACGGAGCAATCCCTATTTCGCATTATTAAACATTACTACACAATTATTATGTGTACATTATGGCACCACTGATGAGTATCGTAGCAATATAATTCACTACAGCAGTGGAATAGGTCAATATCAGGGGAAGAAACTGTTGAAATTGTATTATTTAGAATTATAATTGAATAATAAATTCTAATTTTAGCAACCGTCAAAGTAAGATTTCAACCACAACTAAACTGAAATAACTAGTCATCAATTTATGTAAAGTTTCAAAGTTTAGTTAAAATTAAAGTTGAGATTAAACTACTTACAACTAAATGAATGAAATGAACATTTCTTGGTGGAGAAGAATCATTTTTCCTTTTAAATATTCTTGACAAATTTCTTGAAAGCTACTTAATATAAATTTTTAATCAACATTTTACGTGATAAAAAATATTAAATTATATTATCATTGTTACAGTTACAATTTTTAGATAAATCATCATGCGAAATATTTGTATTAAGGATGCTGGTTCACAAAAAACTTGTTTTTATTTTTCGCCGGCCGTATCGCGACAATTTATTTCTCTGGGTGAGATAATACACTTTTAATTTTTTCAGATTTTTAAACAAATTTTGAGAGGTTGCGAACGTCAAATTTACGTGAAAATTTAGATTTTCGATGTTTTAAAAATATATATTTATTTTCAGAGAAATATATTATGAATAAAAATTGTAGCTAATACAAAGGGCAAAACTTTCACTTTGTGTCCGATTGAAAAAAAAAATTACTTGGCGCCAGTAATAGGCATAAAAAGTACGATTTCTTATAAAGAGGTAAAATACAAGGGCATACTTTTACCCCTAAACATTTTTTGTAAGGATTGTCAAAATTGTGAGATCTTCTCCATACAATAGAGAAAAAATATAGTATAATAGATATGAGATAAAACACTTGAAACCGGGGCACCAGAAAATTAAAAAAAAAAATACTTTAAGAAGGCTTTTAATGGGTTTTCCATCAATGACATTTTATAAAATAGTAACACGCATCAATAGGAGGAAGAGAGAATAACAGATTACTCATTTTATATGAAGTCATATTTTTAATATTTCCTCATATCCACAACAAATATACAGCACATCATTTATCTATATTTTCTTACATTCGCAACAAATATACAGTTGAACAATGTAAACTTCTTTTTTGTCAGGATAAATGGCTTATTTTCTTATACAATGAAAAAAAAATCGCTAATGCATTTGTGCTTCGCAACATCACAAATGCGTAAATCACTTGACGCCAAGTTCTTTCACTATCGTAGACTGTATCATATAATATTGGAAATTGTAAGATCAATAAATGACTTATTCTGAAAGCATAAATAAAACATTAAACAAGTGTATTTTTCGTTTAAACCAGGAGTGACTAATATTGCACAGTTCATCTGTATGTTTGTCACGAATATATAAAAAATTATAGATAAATGATGTACTGTGTATTTGTGAATATAAGAATATATTAAAAATATGATTTCACATGAAATAAGTAATTTATTATTCTCTTCCTCCTATTGGTGCATTTGACTATTTTATAAAATTTCATTGATGGAGAACCCATCAAAAGCCTTGTTAGATAATTTAAAAAAATATATATTTTTCTGGTGCCCCGGTTTCTAATTTTTCGTCTCATATCTATTATATATTTTTCCCTTATTGTGTGGGAAAGATCTCATAATTTTGGCAATCCTTACAAAAAACTTGTAGGGGTACAATGATGCCCTTATATTTATCTCTTTCTAAGAAATCGTACTTCTCATGCCTTTTACTGACGCCAAGTAATTTTTCTTCAATCGAACACAAAGTAAAAGTTTCGTTCTTTGTATTAGCTACAATTTTTATTCACAAGATATTTCTCTTAAACAAATATGTAAATTTAAACAAAAAATTGAAAACTGCGAAAATCTCAATTTTTACGTTGACTTGATGCTCGCAACCTCTAAAAAAAATGTTTTAATCTGAAAAAATTAGGAGTATATTATCTCAATTTTTTTAACAATTCATAAAATTTATAACTTTGATATAATATGTACATCAAATATTAATATTAACTAGCTTTGAAGAAGCTTTAATGGTAACAATGATTTTTTTCCATAAAGCAATGCTCATTTGTGCCATTTGTTATTAACAGTAATCATTTTTAATTTGTCGCTAAACTTTTTTCATTTAATATCAATGCGGAGGTACTATTAAAACAGTTATAGTAAAAAAAGCAGTACCTCAAGTTAAAAACATTTAAAATTGCGTATTTATTTAATACATTATTTATGGCAATTGTTAATTAATTATTAACTAAAAATCTTTATTAAATATCAGAGGAAGTCATGCAATTTTCAAAAAATTAAAGGAATTTTCTTAATTGCGCCTAATTCAAAGACTTAATTATGACTTTAAAGCGAATTTTATTTCTGTTAATTGATATAGATTGATTTCATTACTAATAAAAATAATATGATTATAATTTCAGATTTAAAAAAAAACATAATATTGGTAAGAATTATTTAGAATTCAATAATGA
>CAKNWW010238702.1:0-10721 GCA_932074435.1 Andricus kollari | reverse complement strand
AATCAAACTGTCAATAGTGTTTTTTCTTGTGCAAATGTACTTTCACATGTAACAAAAGTTTTGTGAACGAAAATAAATTTTGTCTTTAAAAAAAAAAGGAATTGAAAAAAAACCTCGGCTGGACCAGACTCCCCCCTTAACTTGAATAATGTCACAACTAGGCCCTTCGTTAGAAATATGGTCTCAATCACACCCCAAAACATTGGAGCTATTCTGAAGACAATTATTAGGTGCTTTCTAGAAAACCACGCCCAATTTCTACTAGAATCAGACGAACTTTTAGAAAGCTTAGAATAAGAACGAATTAATGACCCAATAGAGGGAACATTTTTTTAAAGAAAGGGAAGGAAGGGCAAATTACCCAAGACTTACATTGGACCCATCATCTCATACTTCTTTTGAAAGTAGAAGAGAATTAACAGAACCTAATTATAGCAAAAATAAAAGCGAATGAAGAAATAGACAATTGGTACAATTTGATTTAAGGAAACATTAACAATAACCTCGCCAGTTTTTCCACAAAATCATTAAAAACCATAGCAGATTAAGAGTTGATAATTCAAGATTACAAGATATCAATTACAGTGAACCACTAGAGCACAGAAATAACTTAAACCAAAACAGATCATGTAGACTCTCGACAGCAAGGGACAGGTCAAACAGACGTTCGTGAAATCACGTAAATTATACAGATAAAGATAATAAGCCCGCAAATGCTATTAATAATTTAATTATTACAACTTCTTATCTTTCTTTCGGTACAATACAATTAAATTCCACAATAACAAAAAAGATAGTCTCGTGCACTTTATTGAAGAATTAACAAGATTTAAAAGAGTATATAAAATAAAGGATCGCGATGTTCTGGAAAATTTAGGTCGTTGTTAATCGAATATACCATTGATTGGTGTTTGATAAATAAAAATGGTTAAAGAACACTATCAGATTTTTTGCAAGATTTTAAAAATGCCTATATTGATAAAAGATTCTCGGAAGACAAAAATTAGAATTACAAATTTATATTCTAGAAAAAGTTTTGAATAAGAATTAATCAGAGCTTATGAAAAGCTTAGAATCGAACACAATATGTACAAAAAACGAAACGGTTTTGATAAATTCGAGGAATTAAAAGAATTAAGTCAAGAATGGGAAATTGAGCTAGCTAAATAAAAAATTGGAGAGCGAGTTATACATATAACGTAACCCAAAGTTAAAGACAAAAACGAACCAAAGCGTAATAATGGTAACGGGGACAAAAACAATTCCGAAAATAAGAAAGAAGACAAAATGGAAAATAAAAACGGTCCAACTAACCCTAAATTATGATTTAGAGACTCGGTGGCAACCAAGTAATCCCCCCACCTGCTATCTCATGGAAGCGCACCCAAACTCATTACCCCTCCCACTAACTGATGAGAAAACGAAACTAAACCTAACAATAAGGGCACGTAATAAACAGTGACATTATCGTCCCATGTATTTTTTATAAACGGTCCTATTTGTAAAACACTGAAAATAATGGGCTGAAATTTTTGAATATAATAGAATATACGTCAGGGTAGGTCTGCCTGGTGCGGTAGCATTTATATTTGCAAAAGCAAATAATTGATTTATAAAATTGTGTTGTCACGAAACTGTGGTACTGTTTAGAATATGACTGCAGCGCCGCCTATATTACTCTCAAGGTTCAGAGGTAACTCTATAGCAAGTGTGCAAGACTCAGTCGGTAAAATCAGAAAAAACAAAATACTCGAAACGAAAAGAAAGCAAATATTTAACCTGTTTAGTGTTTTCACTGTATTTTATTCGTGAATCATTCAAGACTCAATGTTTTCCGCTTTTAGAATTTTAATTATGATTTTTTACAGAGTTGCTTTATAATTTTTTTCCAGTTACAAAAAGGTTGTGAGGGTTGTTTCGTTTTACTGAGATATGATTTATTAAAATGAGCATAAATATTTTTGACTATTTGTTTGCGATAATATTTAAGAATAGATAATTCAGCTTTGGCTAACATCTTTTAGAACATTTTCCTCGACAAATTTAAAATAGCATTTGATTCTATATAGCCGTTCACCGTGACCATTTACGAATAATTAATTATAATAATTAATTTTAATTGCATTTTTCTGCAAATTTTTCATTCATCAGTTGTTAAGGGAAATTATTATGGCCATTTTTTGGATAAATTCTGGCTCTAAAACTAGTAATAATTGGATAAAATAATTTTACAAAATTTCAAAGACGTAAAGGGCAGCAATTTGAGAGAATAGAATGGTTATCAAAAAATCTAATTTCAAAATGTACGAAGGTATTATAATAATATCTACAATTTTCTTTTTAAACAACAAAAATGAATTGATTGGCTAGAGGTATTACTATTTTTTTGTTGTTAAATTGATTAAAAATCTTGTTGATTCAACAAAAATCCACAGTTGATTTGACTAGTATTTCGTTAATTTTACTAGTATTTAGTTAATTTTACTAGAATTAACTAGTGTGCAATCCCACTTTTTTCGGTGTGGTAAAGATATAGTAATTTGTTGAAAATGATATTTTTTTATTATTTCGGAACACTTTTTTACATTTTCATCATTTAGATGGAATGTCTTAGATTTATGAGATTTTGTACCTATACAGTTTTCGTCAATTCTCAACGTTTTGAGAACCTCCTGAGTGAGAAAAAATAGTTTTTACGTCGGTGTCTGTCTATCTGTCGTCATCCATATACCGGATAAGGTTTGAAAGACTAATCGGATTGGATTCTCCTTTTGCACATAGTTTCAGGTTCTAGAAAGAAATATCGAGTTCGTTAACCAGCTATTTTGGATAGAAATTCAAAAATTTAGAGTATTTTCAAAATTTCCTAGACCATTTTCCCCCAATTCGGAATTTCCATGATCAGCTGTCCGTAGTAATCAAAAATCAAAACAATTTATCCTAATGACTTTCTCCGCTGAAAGGAAAATTGTCAGAGTTATAGCATTTTGAAAATCCTCCCAAAAAAGGGAAAATTAACATTTTAAACCAAATAAAGCACGATATGAAAAAAATTCAGGATAAGAAAAATATTTCTTTTTGATAGCCCTACAAGAGTATCATGACGACTTTTTGAGTTTCATTAAAAAATCGAAAATTCAAATTTTGTTCGCACATAAATTAATGAATTATTACATTCTCATCATAATGACAAGGTATTGTTTTTACGAACATGTATGTCTGTATGTCGCTCTGTTGTCTGACGACGCGATAACTTTCGAAGGAATTTTCTGATTCGAATTTTCTTTTGCACACTGGTTTGTGGTCCGAAAATACAGGTCAAATTCATTAGCCAGCCTTCTACTGCCAATATTTATGGTTTTAGCCATGTAAAATCAAACTGAAAAACGTAATAATTCAACTTTCCCCCGAAACTACGCAAGATACAATAAAAATGCCGTGAGAATATCGAAAATTCAAATTTACAGCTAAACAACGCGAAAGATGATAAACTGGGTAATAGAACAATTTCTCGTATCAAATAAACCTACAAAAATTTTTCTTACTATTTTTTAATAGCACCCATAGCAGCGCATGATGAGAATGTGTCCGCGCAGAGGACAGATTTTTTAGAAGTAATTTTATAATGTAATTGTGTGAGACCCAAATATATTATTTAAACTATAAGGAAACATATATATGAAGTATCATATGCGCACAAACACAAATATTCAAAAGTAGCCTTTGCTACATGGTAATTATCAAGCTATTTCACTTAGTTTCATTACAGTAAATACTATAGAAACATTTGTAGTCGTTTCTGTTGCTTACTTCACTCAGGAAAAAAGAATGATCAATTTTGTTGCAAACTATCATTTTGAAATATAGAGAAAATGTGTGGAAAGTGGCGCCACTTATGTCGGAAATATAATGCCATATATGTCGAGAATTTGCACGTCCTTTTATTGTTGCAAAACTCGAGAGAAAATAATTTTGTTGTATCTTCACACTTTAGGAAGAAGTCGGAAAATATGTTTATCATTTTCCATTTATTGTTTCGTTTTTACCACTTCACAATGAAATGAACTCTTTTAGACCATTTTTTGTATCATTTCGTTACTGTGCAGATACAAATTTTTTAGCCATTATCCTTTCGGAAAATTTCATTTCACAGAAAGAAATCCGTATGCACTGCTGGAATTTTGTATTGAAATGCTGGAGTGAACATTATTTTAGCTCTGAAGTATGGGTAACAGTCAAAACGCTTTCTTTAGTCCAAACAGTTGTAGTAAAATCTCAAATCGAGCGAGCAAAATATAGTTATGAATTTGGTTCATTTTTTATTTTTTATATTAAACAACCTCCTAGGAACTTTCCCGCCATTTTAGCTTTCTTTTATATATTTTTACTTCTGTGAATGGACCCAGCTCTACTGATAACCTTCTGACCCTCGTTCATGTGTCTATCTAACTCCCCATCTATCTTCCCGTCACTAGTGAATAGGCTACCTAGATATATGTACTTATCAACTTGTTCTAATCTCTCACCATTCAGGACAATGTTGCACATTGTTTTCTCACCTTTTCCTTCAAACACTATGATTTTTGTTTTATTTACATTAATTTTGAGGCCCATGTTCTTCGTGCTTGTATTCAGTTTGCTCAACATTCTTTGCAAGTCTTCGATTGATTCTGCTATAACAACTTTGTCATCTGCGAAAGCTAACCCACGTACTCTCACTGTCTCGAGATCTACAACTTCTTCGTCGACGAGGGCCATTCTTAGACACTTGTCCAGAAATATGATAAATAGCCATGTGAACATAACGCATCCTTGTTTAACACGTTGCATAATATCGAACCAGTCACTCAGTTTCGCATTAATCCTTACACTCTGTTTGTTACCTGCATATATTATTTTTATTGCTTGTAGGAGCCATATATTGACTCCATACTCTTTGAGGACCTCCCAAAGTTTACGTCTATCTACCTTGTCAAATGTAAGTGATTGATAGAAAACGAGTCTGACAAACTTTACTTTGACTTTTTTTCTACAATGTCCAAAAATTAAAAGTGGAGTACGATACATTTCAACAAACCTAAAAATGCAAAAGGAAAAACATTTTGACTGTTTTATCAATACGCTCGAATAAAATGGTGAGTCCCAAAGAATTATCTTAAAGCTTTGCGGTGCACATTTTTCTATCAAACAAATTTTACTGTTATATTCACCTTAGTGGGTTTTCGGGGTCGCTGATCACGAATCTAAAGTTAAATTTGCAACATTCAAAATGGCGGATCCGCCATTTTGAATGTTGCAAATCTCGCTCCGGATTCGTATTCAGCGACCCCCAAAATCCTGGAGTACCAAGTTTCATTCCAATTTATTCAATACGTCGTTCAAAACCGAATTCTATCGTAAAAAAGAGCGATTTTCAAAATTTGTGTATTTACAGCTATTTATAATTTTATGCAATACGTTCATCATTATTTTTTTTTATTTTACAATGCTTCAAATGCGATAACAAAAGGAAATTATTGTTATCACCTCAAAAACATTGAATCTAGAGAAAAAAATTGTGAATAAAAAAGGTGGTAATCTGCGTTACCACTGCGCCACAAAGGGTTAAACATGGTTATTTTTCTATTAATTTTAGCACTAAGTTTGTTAAATGACACACTGTAAAATTTTGTTTATCATTTTCATTATGCATAAAATATCACGAAATATATTATAAAATATGAGTTAAAATTGGGTATGGTTATATTTCGGTTAAAAGTGCAATAAATTATTATTTATAAACAAATTATTTTTGTTACAATAATAAATTAAGAATGTCGTTTCGCAACATGAAGTTTTTTTATATTAGATATTTTAAAAATTATAATTTTCTTGGAATAGGTTACATAACCTCAAATCCGTTTGTTTACCGTAACACAGAGTCATACAATTTGACAGGTACCGACGGTACGAATTGAAAGGTTTGTTACCTAACTACACTGAATTAAAAGATTACCCAATTTGTTCAAAGTTTTAACCTATTATTTTTCAACTTCCAACTTATTGTTTTTCACTTTTAAATTATTTAAAGATAGATTCCCTGGCGGACCGGTCGAACGCAAAGATTACGCTACAGCGTAATGGTAAAGTAATGGTAAAGTAATGTTAAAGTAATATGGCATTATAATTATTAAGAGAAGCAAAATAAATCTCTTGAATGTTGCAATCATAATAATACGTTAAAAGTTACGTTAAATTGTCATCTCGTAATTGCAACCGGTTTCTTTTTCAGCGTTAAAAAATAAACAAACAAAGTGGCTGTTATTGAAGTCGAGCCCCTGCATGTTGGCAGCCCGCTTGAAGCCTCCGTTAGTAGACTGCAATGAGAGCCACATTATTTTTTCATTTTTTAATGCTGAAAAAGAAACTTGTTGCAATTATAGCATAGCCATTTAACGTACATTTTAACGTATTATTATGATTGCAACAATTTACATATTCATTTTGCTTCTCTTAATAATTATAATGCCATATTACTTTAACATTACTTTACCATTACTTTACCATTACGCTGTAGCGTAATTGTTGCGTTCGGTCGGTCCGCCAGGGTTGACCGCTATGAATGGTTCTCTTTAAGTAATTATTTCTTATGAAAGTAAATATACGGGGTGTCCCAGTACTCAAGGTACATTTTTATATTTTTGAATTCCTCATAAAAAATGGAGTTGAAAATAATAATAAAAATTTGTTGTAAAGTTAATCATTAATGAGTAATTAACAACTAGAGATTAACCAATCGGAAGCATGCGTTAGATAGACGACAGTCCATGTGTCACTGATGAGAGTGTGTGCGCAAAAAAATAATTTTAAATTTGCACGAGGTTGTGAATATCAATGGTGCAACCTCACACGGCTACTGAGAGGCGAGATCATCGAGAATAGACATAAGGAGCCCAAAGTCCTGTACATTGACTTCACCAAAAATGAGTGTTTTTCTGTCGGATGCACAAACAAAAGCGCATCGAAATGCTAGATCTTCTCGAGCGCGACCCTAGTGTGGTCGCGTATCGATGGTTGCTGTTATGGTCCGGGTAAATATAACCCGATATAAGATATAACCTCAAGGCTCAAACAAAAATACAAACCCGGTTATGAATACAATGAAACTAAATTCTAAAGGAAACCTTTGGTTATTTTAAACTGGTGAAAAATCTCATATTTATAAAATACAATAATTCTGACTTTTACGTTGAAATCTAAAGAACTGATCTGGTTAGAGTAATTCGTTAGCGCAATAATTTAAAATTACCTACCTCGCCCATTGCAGGATCACTACAATTATACCCCCTTCAAAAAAGATGTTTCGCGATGAATAATATTATTTCCATCTTTTTTATTTGAATGACAATTTATCTATATATAAGTCACATATCACAGATATAAATATTGCAAAATGTTAACTGATGTCAACATAGGCAGCTGCCATTAATACGCGTGCCACGCCAGCGCCATACACGGGAACGGGAAGCATTGTAACTATTCTCATACGACAAAAATTTGCTCATTTTCGGTTACACTACTTTTGTCTCCTTATATCTATTCTCCATGGGCGAGATTTTCAGAAAATATCTTTTCCTTTGGAATAAACGTTGAATTATTTCAACTTCCTTCGAGTATTTCTAATTCTGTAGAATTCAAACGAATTCTTAGAATTCACTTGTGGTCCTTTGAATTCTTTTGAAGTTTTTTAAAAATATTTTGAAACCTTTACAGTGCATCATACATTATTTTGAATTTCTCCAAGTCTTTTGTATTCTCTGAAATCTACTCAATTCTTCGAATTCTTTTGAATTTTCTGAATTCTTCTCAATTGTTCAGAATTTTCTAAATTCTTCTTAATTCTTTGAATTCTTCTTAATTTTATGAATTCTTCCGCTATTCTCTGAATACTTCCGAATTATCTGAATTCTTCCAAATTCTTCTGAATTCTTCCAAATTCTTTGAATTCTCTAAATTGTTTTAAAATGTTCTGAACTCTCAAAGCGGTTTTGAATTCACGATATCACTGAATTTTTTAAAAGTTTTTTAATTATCTTGAAATCATTAGAATACAAGTTGAATTATTTGAACTTTCTTTGAATATTTTTAATTCTGTAGAATTCACACGAATTCTACAGAAATTTTAAAGTTTTTTTTCAATTCTCTTGAAAGCTTTGTAAAGCACCATGAATTGATCTGCATTTCTGCAATTCTATTGTTTTCCATGAATTATCCTGAATTATTCTGAATTCTCTGATAATTTTGGAATTGCCTCAATTCTTTTGAATTCTGTGACATATTTTAAATTCTATGAATTCTTTTGTATTATCTAAATTTTTCAAAATTATCTAAATTTATTTTGAATTCTGTGAATTCTTTTGAAATCTGTGAATTCTTCTGAATTCTTCTAGGTTCTCTAAATTCTTCTGAATTGACACGCCGGGAGCTAAAACATTCCATAGATCTGTTACGAGCAAAAATGTAAAAAAAAGTATTCCACGCGCAAAAATATCCCAAAAAAAACTCACGGGCAAAAATGTCACAAAGGTTTGTAACGTGCAAAATTGTCAAAACAGAAAATCACGGGCATGAACGTCAAAAAAATATTTGACGCGATAAAATGTCCAGAACAAAACTCACGGGCATAAACGTCAAATAGATTTTTAAGCGCAAAATTAATTTTTCGCAATTTTAAAAATAAATTCACGGGCTAATCTGTCACGGCAGAACATTCAATCGTCACAATTTTCGTATTATTACTTTGAGTTCTTCCTAATTTGATGTGAATAATTTTCAAAAAAATGCTCAGAAAATCGAGTAAGACTACACTTTGCATAATAAGAAATGCCGATCTTTCTTCATGATTTTTAACCATCATTTTTTATAGCTGTAATCAGAAAACGTTGCAATTTCAAAAATTCAGCCATTAAAAAAAAACTTATGGCTCAAAGCAAAGAAAAATTTTAGTGCAGATTACCAATAAAGAAAAATCATTAAAACTTGATGATTTTATATTAATGCTTTTAATAGTATTAATACTATGGTTTAACTTTTATCATCATCATTTTACCATTCTTGTAGAGAAAATCCTTTTTGTTTAAATGTGAAAAAATACAGAATTTCTTCTTGATTCAAATGATGTAAAAAACATCTTTTCAACGAGAAAAGGTTTGTACTATTATGTATGTACGAAATGTACTATTGACAAAGTTCTTGGTTCAGACAGCTGTTTCTCATACAATAAATTTCTGTCAAGAGTTTCATAACGATATTTTAGAAAAATTTGAAGCATTCTAATAGATACACATAATGTAATTTCATTCTTAGATTCTATCGTTTTATAACTGTTATACTTTTCTTATAACTTTATAAGGAATATTAATAGCAAAATTTTATTTACTTTTATTTTTCTTGTATCATATTTGTTGTTTTTTTTTTTTTTTTTATCGAAATTTTATAAATTTTTATCGAAATTTTATACTCCAAAAATAGCTCAACAAAATAAAAATTCGAATTGAATGTTTTAATTACTCGTTATCGCAATCCTCACTAGCTAAATCATAATCTTGAGCTGAGTTGGTTATTCTCAAATCGCGATAAAATGATTGATACTTGGAATCGAGAATCAATTGCATGAGATCGTTATACTTTTGCACTGTGATCATATTTCCATTCGGATAAAGAGTCGATGATTGAACATTTTTTAAATATCTCTTAGAAATGGTTCTTTTCGCGATGTCCACCTTACGGATCTTTTCGTCGTCGCATATCATATACAGAAAAAATGGACTCTCTCGATCGAGTTTGGTGGATCTGATTTTGAGCCAGTTGATTTTTTCTTTGTGTATGTCGACCATTCGATTGACGATTAGTTTTTGCAACTCCTGTGATGACACAAAGTCTGTGGTTTGCATTTTCGTGACCTCAAATTTTGGATATTTTTTTCTGGATTCTTTAATAATGTCTATCCAATGATCCGGGTCAATGATGATGACATGCATTTTGCGCTCTTTTTCAATCAATCCGAAATATCTATCACAACTATTATAGCTATGCCCAGATAAACAAATTTCTGTTCGATCAAATCGACGCTGCTTGAAGCCAGAAAGTGCTTCAATAAAAGTGTGACTTTTATGTTTCGATTCTGTCCCCCGCATGAATCGGAATAAAGAATGATATGCTTTGTTGCTTCCGTGATGCGATTTTTCAAATGAATCTTTAAACACGAAGCAATCTCTTGTGCTCCTCTTCAGCAACATTTTCCGACCAGATGTACATATAAGCTACAAGAAAGTGTTGATAACACAGGCCGACAATTTTTAGAACCAGAAACCAGAGTATACTTGTTCGAAGGTTTTGGGTACGCTGAACACGAATCTGGCCTCAGAATTGCTCTATCACGTCATGGTCTTGAGATATCCTAAACTAAAAGTGCAAAAATCGCGATTTTAGCCTATATTCGAGGTCATGTAGCATCGCTATATTCTTTTTTTTTCGAAAAACTACAGCCAGCACCTTAAAGTACAAGCCTTGCGCTTTCAAATGCACTTTAGTTCGCTCAAATATCTTTTTTTTTGTTTGAGATATTCAATTTTGAAATTTGAAAGTTGCATGAGTTCCTGAAGTTTTGTACACCTTCACGTTTAGCAACCGCAAGAATTAAATATCTCAAAAAAAAAAAAAAAAAAAAAAAAAAAAAAAAA
>CAKNWW010238700.1:0-11011 GCA_932074435.1 Andricus kollari | reverse complement strand
TGTCTCCTCCGAATATTTCAAATCGTCGAAATATTTACGGTATTCTCTTAAACCGTTGGCCATAGACTCCAACCCGTTCCTCATTGTGTTTATGAACCAGCCGAAAATGATACCACTGTACATCAGGTTTGTCTGGATAAATCTGAAATTTAAAATATCAAATTTATTAAAGTTAAAGTTGCTTTTGTTTAAGAAAAGAATTATTTTAAACCTTGACTGCTCCATTATTGAACAGTCTATTTCGAACGGTTTTGATGAGGTGGCTAGTGTCGGGGAATACGAAGACTTTTCGATCATTGACAGTTGAGTGAACAGACCAATTCTTAAAATTTTCGAGTTTTCCACTGCAACTAACTTCTGTCTAAAATTTCCGATTTGGACTAGCACCATCGGCGATAACACCATGTACCCTTGCAACTATACATATTTACATAATAACGTAGATGCGTAACACCACGTTTGATTGACAAAGTGATAGCTTTGCGTATTTCATGATAAATTTACGACCTCTAAACGAGATTTTACCTGCATTTTCAAGAATAATAATTGCTTCTAATATAAGGAGTGATAATTTAATCCCATCAGTTGGCCTTTCTGAAACAAACACAGATACTGGCACAGAACTGTCACCTGCCAAAGACTGACACATAAAAACAAGAACATGCTCTGCTTGTTGACTTATGTCAGCAGTTTCTGTTTTGCCATCTCCGAAATCTTGGAGTCCCTTGTAAGACATTTTTTTCACGTCCAACATTAATCCCTTACGAGTTCCTATCTCATCTGGAAGAAGTAACACGTGACTTTCAATTTCAGGTTTCGATTCAAAATATTCCTGAAGTACTTCAAAATAATCAGGATCGAATCCACAAGGAGCTTTTATCATAGACAAATACCTGCAAAAATATATTTTAAAATACAATATTCATTTTTAACACGATGAAGTTCCAAAAGTTAAAAAGTAAAATTAAAAATAGAAAAATACCTTCGAATTGTGCGCTCAGAGGGTAAGGGAAGGATATGATTATCTCGCAATAAATTGTACGTTGTTGGTGATTTCGTATGCAAAAGCATGCATAGCATAATCCACTCTTGAGAATACCTTCTTTGGTTCAGATTGTTATGCTCAGGGGCTTCCAAGATTTCGTTTATTACAAGTTGCTCGTTTGATGGTATGCTTTTTCATGAAGAATTTGAGTTAGAGGTTGTATCTCCGTTTGGGACATTGCTTGTTCCGCTTTTCTAAACGTAGTCTTATAATGATTTTCACAAGAACTAGCTAGAGACAAAGAACTTTTCAAAGCTTCACTTCGTTTCTGAAGTATTCTTACATTAGCTCGTTCAATCGATTTGAGGCTAAAAAGGTCAATACGTTGTTTCTTGCTCTTCTGCAATCGTATTCTTTTCTGTGAAAGAGTCTTTCTGCCTCTTCAGCAGTAATCACAGAAGTCTTCCTTTAAATTATTTTCAAGCAAGAGGATCGAACATATTTTGTGACGTTGTGCGCCTTCGTTATCAGGATGTATCACAGAAGAATGTATAGGACCCCATTCTTCAGGAATTTGGCATCCTTTGCAGACAACATTTTCATCTATAACTTTAAAGATATTTTCCAAGTCTTCACTGTTTAACATTTTTCTTTTTAAACCAAATTTTTCCAGGTCTATCATCCTTCCAGAAATATTTACTTGTACTGTGAGATCCTGTGTTAAAATTACTGATTTTCTGCATATGTTTTTAATTTTATCGCCCTGAACTTTTATCCCAATCTGTTGGCTAAATTGTGCATTTTGATATCCTAAAAAAAAACATTTTGTCTAGACCAAGAAATTGAACTGTCGTTTCCTAAAACCATTTTAAATACGTTATCATCACTAGACGAAGTACAAGGGGTGAAGCTAATTTTCTTTTTGTCCGACCCCTCTTGAAAACGCGCCATTGCATGCACGTGAAGCAGGCGTTATATGGCCGCTTCCAGCCCAGTGACGTTCGCACATGCGCACTCCGCCGTCGGGCCAACATGAAACTTTACGCCCGCTAGATCAAACTTTACGCCCGCTATACATACAGTGCACCACGTAAGTGAGAATATGGAGGAATTGATCTTTAGCTTTGAAAAAAATGTATTGCTAGACCCGACAGTCTCCCTTCTGCAAAGTACGCTATTTCTTCCTTCCACCTATAATCTAAAATTATCAAGTACACCAAACATCCTCTATCTGCTTCACATGCTTGTTTTCAAGGAGGGGAGCAAAAAGTATGGTGTGTACCAAGAGCGTAAGGCTATGTTGCCTCGTGTGACTGCCGCCCTCGCTTCGCTCGGGCAGCAAATTCGCACTCGTCAAAATAGCCTTCTTTACGACCTCGATACTCAATATACTATTTCAGTGTTAATTTGTGTATAGGAAGGATGGGATTGGAAACATATTTTGGACATCCAGGAAATTGAGACGCAAGGGCACCTGTCGTCAGCCTTGGTTTCTTATATTTGCTCTATACAAAAGAAATGTTCAAAAACTTTTTAGCAAAGACCAAAACTTGTTACACTTCAGAAGAATTGTGGTCAAATGAGTGAAACTAACAGATAATGATTCTTAATAAAGAGTTTAAAATAAGATGTTCGACATTTTTTATTAAAATATATAGTTTTTATTCAAATACATCGTTCTTATTTAATTTTTTATAATTCTACCAAACTTTTTTTTTTGAGGTAAAGATATCGTTTCATTTTAAGATAAAATGTTCGATATTTTTTAATAAAATAGATAGTTCTTATTTAATTTTTTTATATTTCTACTAAGAGTGTTTTTGAGATAAGGATATTGTTTCAGTTTAAGATAAAATGTTCGATATTTTTTATTAAAATAAATAAAATTCTTATTTAATTTTTTTGTATTTCTACAAAACAAAATTTTTAACAAAGGTATAGTTTCATTTTAAGATAAAATGTACGATATTTTCTATTAAAATACATAGTTTTTATTTAATTTTTTACATTTTTTAAAATAAAGATATCGTTTGAATTTAAGAGAAAATGTTCGATATTTATGATAAAAATACAGTGTTTAATTCATTTTTTATATTTCTACAAAAGAATTTTTTAAATATAGATATCGTTTCAGTTTAGGATAAAATGCATAAATGATACCTTCTTCATTTATTTGCTTAACCCTCAAAGCCTACACTTCCTGGATCAAATTAACGTATAGGATAAACTTTGTTTTAACTATAGCTAAAAGTCTCACAAAAATGAATATTTTAAAATTAATAAGATGCATTCAACACGTACTATAAATATTTTCACAAAACTGAAACAACTTTTAAGTAAAAACAACGAGCCGAAAATATCGTCCGGGTGTGATACACCCAGTGTAGGCTGAGAGGGTTAAATTAAACTATTATTTTAATTAATGTATCCTTTGATAATTTAAATCTGTACTTTATTTTTACACTTTATCAAGAAAAATATATATGTAAACCGGTGTACCGGCACTGCCGTGCGGTACCACTTATATTTTGTACCTCACGAACAGCTCAATAAAAAATATGGAAACATTAATTGCCAATTATTACATAAAAAACAATAATATTATTACCTTAAAATTAAACATCAATCATTCATTGTAAATATAAATATTTTATATGTATACTCGCCACTCCCAGAACAGTGACTCCATTCTCTTCAAACGTTTTTCACTCCCACAAAATATTTTGTTTAAAAAAATGTCTCTCGCATACGCCGTGTCCCGTTTTTACTAAAAAAATTTCCCTAGGGATGGCTTTTTGCCAGGCTTTTATATTTTCTTCACCTTTTGGCACGTAAAAGAAATGGTATTTTTCGGAGCAGCTGTCATAACCTGACTTACATGTAGGGGTAATACGTCGCGTTCCACCTATTTTAGTTATTTTAGTGCCCAATTTTATATTAATAATATTTTTAAATTTGTACACTTAAGACTTGCAACACAGAAAACCGATTGTGATTACGAAAAATGTCGATCAAATTGATTTTTCAATAATCATTCCTATTCTTGCCATGTAAACATAGGCTGGAAAGATTCCTAGTGCCATCTACGCTCCGCGCTTTACTTCGCCGTACTAGTGAACTAACATCGTTGCAGGGGGCTGTATTTTTGTAAACTGGCGGGCGTGATTTCAAGAAAACTAAACGACCAATCAAAATGAACCGAGGCTTGTTAGCTTCAGTTTTGTATTCTCTTCTATGTGAACTAAAAATATTAATTAAAAAACATTTCTAAACATTTTTTTTAACAAGTTGAAATGGGTTTTTGTTGTAGCAAAAAGCACTTTTTTCAAACTTGGGACAAATTTTTTATTTCACAATTTTTTCGGGGTTTTCTTAGTTCACCTAGAAGAAAAATATATGAAAAATAAAAATTTTCTTTGGTTTTTCGTTTCAGATGAAAATTACGAGTTCCATCTTTCCCGCCGATTGCAGACTGTAATTGCAAGGTGCTGCACAAATGTGTATAAAAATCAGCTGCGTTTGAATATTTTTCTCTCAAAATTATAAATAAATATAAATTTGTTAAAAATTAGAGGAAAAGTAACAAAGTTATATAAGTATTCAACAATAAGTATCATAGGATACAAACTTGAGAAAAAAGTGGACAACTATGGCTCGATTTTAAGAAGTTTTGAAAATCAACAATAATTATTTGTTTAAATAATCACATGTTTTTTTTTAAATTTACGACTCCAAACAATGACCAACTATTACCAACATTTGAATAATTAAAAATTGTTTGAAAAGTCATGGGGGTTTTTCAAATTGTCCATTAGTAATTATTTTTATTAAAAAAGAAGGCAAAAAATACTGAAAATTAACAATAATACGTAAAAATGAATTTTTTATTTATTTTTAGTTCATATTTGCGGCGCTGTGGGTGGGGCAGGTTGAGTTTAAATTGTAAACTATTGGTATGGTTTTATTTCCTAGAAAGTCCTCTTCAATTTCTAAAAAAGTTTAGCAACTTTCGATAAAACTATGAAGTATGTATCAGTCCAGTTTATCGAAAATTCAAAACATTCCTATGTTAAATATATGGGATTTTCAAGTGCCCGGTGGTACATTTTAATGTTAAAATTTCAAAGAAAAAAAAGACGGATTTTATTTCTCCTGAACTGCAAACTTGTTTTTTTGGGGGGGGGGGGGGTCATGCCCAACCGGAGTAAAAAAAATTTTGCAATGCATTTTTGGGCCACCCTAATGTTCACATTTTCAACTTGAATTTTCAAATACAGTATTTGTAGTAGCTGCTTTTGTTTTTAATTTACTTTAAATTTTGGAGCTTCACAATTTGATCAGAAATAACAAATTAATTTAATTATTTATTTGAACATTTAAATATTAGAATTTAAATTCAAAAAATTTATATTTAAATATTCAAATTAGGCCTTTTTGAATCCACCTATTCCTCAACTGTGTTAAAAATATATATATATATATATTCCTAAGTTAGCCCTGGTGAAACAGCTTGACTGAGATTTTGTCGATAAGATTCAAGCGATTCGATGGCTCAATTGTCTAGGGCGTGTAGCAGATAATTAGGTTAAGACTCAGGTTAAGGTAGTTTAGATAGGTTTCGAATCCCCAGCGGTTGTGATTGTTCAAAGCGTTTGAGCGTGCGATTATGTTTGTAAGTGAACGTGTGTGCAATTGTAATATTTCGAAAATAAATTAAGTGCAGTGACGAATATATAAAACAAGTTTTTTTGCAAATTTATCATCTGTTTCGAACTCCTGTACCGAATAGATCCCGGCTAGGACCGGATATGACCTGAATAAATCTTTCTAAGCGCCCCGTACAGGTCCCGGATACGAAATGGTATGCCGATTATATCCCGGCTAGAACCGGATAAGACCCTGATAGAATTTTCAAGCACCCCGTATAGGTCACGGATAGACCCGGATACGAAGTTGTATGTCGAATAGATCCCGTATAGGACCGGGCAAGACCCAGATAGAATTTGCAAGCACTCCGTATAGATCCCGATACGAAATTGTATACCGAATAGATCCCGGATAGGATCGGACAAGACCCAGATAGACTTTTCAAGCACCCCGTATAGGTCCCGGATACGAAATTGTATGCCCAATGAATCTTGGACAGGTCCGGATAAGGCCGGTATAGAATTTCCAAGCACCCCGTATAGGTCCCGGATAAGAAATTGTATGCCGAATAGATCCTGGATAGGACCGGATAAGATCCGGATAAATACATGTCCTAGCGTCCCGTGAAAGTGCCGGATACAACCCGGGGACAAAACTCGATAAAACTTTTTTTAATTGTCAAAGCTAGGTGAAGTTACGCGGTAGGATAAATTGCTTTTCGGGGTCGCACGCCTACCTACTGTAGTAACCGAAATACGCACCGGACCGAAAAATTTTTTGCGACTTTTCTATTTCAATTTTTTTCTTTTCGCCATTACAAGGAACGACAGTACTCCTGAGACAAATATATTTAATGGGCATATATACAGGGTGTCCCAAAGTTCGCGCATACGGACCACATATATCGAATACTGGAGAAAAACTAAAATCATATTTTAGAGCTCAAAAATGTCGAATACACATTATTTTTTGAGGTAAAGAAGGTCAAAGTTGGCCAATCACGTTGCGTCTTGAATTGAGTTGCTGTCGAGGATTTTTTTTTAAATTGGAGTACCACTGCCTAATTTTGAAAGACGCAACGTGATTGGCCAACTTTGACCTTCTTTATCTCAAAAAAAAATTAATATTCGACATTTTTCAGCTCTAAAATATGATTTTAGTTTTTCACCAGTATTCGAGCTATGTGGTATGTATGCGCGAACTTTGGGACACCCTGTATAGTTAAAAGTTTGTCATAAGGACAACCGCGGAATTTCGCCGAAAGCGGGTGCTGATCTGAAAAACTGCACCCGCTCTCAGCGAAATCGCGGTAAAATTTCAACCGTAACCACGTCTCATGTCCGTGAGATAGATGGCTACAGTCTATGGCGGACTCAATACGATGATCCGGCAAAAGTCTCGTGTACCCTAAGGACACGGGGCGATCCAAGGACGACCGCCCACTGCATTTTCCCCGCTAGTGTCTTAGCATTTTGTTGACACGCAGGGATGCTTTTCAGACTATTGATCAGTGAAACCTTGGCAGCTCCCTTATAAGGTCTTTATACCTCTCTTTTTTTTCATTCTTCTTGGCTATGATGTTTTTGTCAGCTGGTGCCGAAAATTCGATAACCAACATGGTTCGTTTCTCGAAGTCAAGGAGAACTATGTCAGGCTTTGAGTGCGCAACAGAAACAATTGTCGATAATATGAAGTTCCAGTATATGCGGCACTTCTCATTCTCGACAATTGACTCTATTTCCCTAGGAGCGTTTAGCGGAGCAGTATTAAGGCTAATGCCGTAAGAATGACACAGATGGTAATAAAGCACTCTTAGTGCCGCATTGTGCCTTTGGATTTAGGTTGTTCCCGCATGAATGGGACAACTCGATTGTATGTGTCCTGGATGTTCGGGGTGTGCATGACATGCTCTGCAGCTATCATTGGAAATGTCTTGGCTAAAAATGTGGCGACGGTATGCTAAAGTAGAAATGACATCGTCTTGACATGCCAAAATGAAACTCTCCGTGCCCGACTTCAATCCAGGTATATATACATGTCGTAGGCATTAGGCTGAATACGGCATCAAGTCTAATGCCCGGGCAATAGTCCTAATGCCGGCAAGGAGATGAATCTACCTGCGTCGATCTTTTTTTCGTCTGCATAAACTCACGGCGTATTGTTCAAAGTATAACCTGGGCAATAAGACAAATTTCATTTTAAATCAATAACTATTATACATTTACTTGAAATCAGAAAAATGCTACATCTTTTGGTCAATGTATTATAAAAATGAAGGAATTGCGGAAAATTGAGAAATCTTTTTAAGATACATGATAGTTTTTAACAAAGCAGTTCAACTATTCACCAAGTAGTTAAATTGTTAACAAAAAAGATGAATTCTCGACGAAAAATGTAATAGTTAATATTTCCATCAAAAGACGAATATTTAACAATATATTTGAATCCTCAACGAAAGCAGATAATTAAGTATGAAGCAAACAGTTGCATTTTGAAACAAAAAAGATAAAATTTCTAGCAAAAGAGTTGAATTTTCTATAAAATAGACGAATTTTCAATCAATTAGTTGATTTTTCAATTAAAAAGATGAATTTTTGACCAATAAGAATAATTTTCTACCGAAAAAATGAATTTTCAACAAAATACATACATTGATGGCTTTGTAAACTAGAAACAATGCTACAATATTTGTTTATTTAAATTTTCACATTGAAGAAAAATAGATTATCGAAATAAAAATGTAATGCATTATTTTAAATTGTACTTCGAAGAATATTTATACATAAATAGAATTGGTAAAAATGTTCTTCTTAGACGAAAAGATTACTTGAGATTTATTGTTGAAGTGGGAGGTGACAGTCGATAATTAGACACAGCCATCTGTGTTGCTCCTTGTTATATTTGTCGAGGGAGTCTAATTTTTGATTGCATGTTAACAATTTTAACGGAAAATTTAACTATTCAATTTTTGTTTGAAAATTTATCATTTTTATTTTACGGTTAAAAATTGATCCATTTTGTTAAAAATTCTTCTTTCTTATTTTTGAAAATTAATGCTTTTTACTACTACAATTATCTGATGTCGGATAATTTTCATATGTCTCCCGATAAAAATTATCGGTCGTCGGATAATTGTAGCTTTCATTTGTTTACAACGGTTTTATTCAACTTCAGATAAATGTCTCTGGGATTTACTGTGAATGTATTATAAGGCAAGGAAAGTAATTTTTTGCATTTTAAAAAGATCCCTCACTTTTTTTACTCTCTTCATTTTTATAATACACTGACCAATAGATATAGAATTTTTCTGATTTCAAGTAAATGTAGCGATATTGATTTAAAATAAAATTAATGTATTTTTTTGAAAATTCATTTATTCGGTAGAAAATTATTTTTGTTGGTCGAAAATTCATCTTTTTATTTGAAAAATCAACTAATTGGTTGAAAATTCGTCTATTTTATAGAAAATTCAACTCTTTTGCTCTATTACATTTTTCGTCGAGAATTCATGTTTTTTGTTAAAAATTCAACTACTTGGTGAAGAGTTGAACTGCCTTATTAAAAACTAGTTTATTTGGTTGAAGATTCATCATATATTTTAAAAAACATTTCTCAATTTTCCACAATTCGTTCAGTTTTTCAATACGTTGACCAAAAGATATAGCATTTTTCTGATTGCAAGTAAATGTATAATAGTTATTGATTTAAAATTAAATTCGTCTTATTGCCCAGGTTATACTTTGGGCAATACGCCGTGAGTGTATGCAGACGACTAAGTGCCACCTTGAATTCAGGGATTATATGAAAGAAAGGTCGACGCAAGTTGATTCATCTCCTTGCCGGCATTAGGACTATTGCCCGGGCATTAGACCTAATGCCGTATTCGACTTAATGCCTGCGACATAGTTTGTCAGCTCTGCGGTAAAACGTCCAGCTGTCGTCGCTCGGAGGCTATTCTCTTTGGAGTACTTGTAGGGGTGCTTGGGGGCGAGTAAATTTCAATATAAAATTTTAATGGCAACTAGAGTTTTAGTTATTTTATTTCAGTATATTTACTAATTTTCAATGAAGGTAATTGAAAAGAAAAGTTTATCAAGTATTTCTTTGTTGTATTGTTGTATGTTCTTTCAATATTTTAATATCGCGGTTTTGGTTGACTGATACTTTTTAAAGGATCCACTGTTGCCTTTTTTAGTTTTGCGCTTATTTCTAATATATAATTTAGCTGGACTTATTATATAGATGCTAGACTACTATGAGAATTAAAATATTCAATCATGTGCAACAAAGAAACATTTTGTGAACTTTTCTCTACCTTCATTGAAAATAAATATTAAAATGCTGAAGTAAGATAATTAAAACACTAGTTGCTATTAAAATTTTATATTGAAAAGTTATACATATTATTATTAGACATAAAGTTAGATATATTTCAATTCGATATAAGTTGGAAGCGGACTACGTGTTCCCGAAGGGAATTTTTCCTAGCTGGGCATGCCTTAATTATAGCTTTTGAAATGTCCTACAAAATTTCAAATAACCATTTTTGGATATGACTGACCATTTAGATTTTATATGTCAAAGAAAAAAGTTGCAAGTAGGAACTGCGTTGAAAAAGTGCTACAAAATTATATTAACTCATTTTTTAATAGGACTTGTCATTTTAGTTTTATTTATCGAAAATACTATGAAAAAAATCTAAAATTCGAATTTTGAGCCAAACGACGCGAAATATGGGAAAAGTTTTTAGAAGAATTTCTGTTTTTAAAAATTAATACCAAATTTTTTGAACCGCTTTCCTACAGAACATGACGTTTTTAATTTATTTATCGAAATTTATATGCTAAAATCGAAAATTCCAATATTACGCCAAAAGACGCGAGATACGTAAAAAGCTATGAAAAAAATAGTTCCTATTTTTAGCTTAACAACGCGAAATAGGGAAAAAAGTATGAAGAAAGGATTGTAGCTTTTTACTGTGAGGTAATACTCCAAGTGCAAAGAATAAATAAACACGCACGAAGCGCGAGGTAACAGACTATCGAGCGCGAAGCACGAGACCCGACAGACGCGTGCCCTAGGCGCGCTCAAACATGTGAGTGAAGCGAGCCACATGTGATAAGAATATAATAATAGTTTAATTTATTTTACTCTACGTACCCAGTGGAAGACATCTATATGGGTTAGACCCAAGAAAAAATTATTCCACAAGTTTATTATAAATGACATTTTCTCATGCGCAGCATTTTTAAACGGTTTAAAAATTTTCCGGTCAAGTTTCTGATTTTTGGGGAAGTGCGAAAGGAAAAAATTGCTTCTTTTTGTCAAAATAGCCTCGGTTAACAGTACATAGAATTTTTCAGCATATGATGCCCACTT
>CAKNWW010238643.1:0-10379 GCA_932074435.1 Andricus kollari | reverse complement strand
TCGGCGTGGTTTACTAGGGAGTTTTCGGGATGTGAATATTGTAACTGTTTTTAATGAAAGAATTTATTGCTGTTTTATATCTAGTTACTTCGGAACTGTTTCGTGAGGTGTATTAGCGATGGACTTTGGGGGTTGTTTAATATTATTATGGGGTTGAAAACATAATGTAAAGCATTCTAAATGTAAATATTGTAACTGTTTTTAATGAAAAAATATATTGCTGTTTTACATCTGGTTACTTCGGAACTGTTTCGTAAGTGTAATAGCGATGGACTTTGGGGTTCGTTTGATATTATTATTGGGTTGAAAACATAATCTGGAGTATATGGATGTAAATATTATGACTGTTTTAAATAAAAAAAAGTTATTTGCTGTTTTACAGAGGGTGGCGACTTGACCACCCTCTGTTCTCATGCATCCAAAGAGTTTTTATTGCAATATAAAATAAATAATATATTTTAAGATACTTTATATTAATACACTTATTTGTTAACGTACAATTATCATTTAATGCACTTGACTTAAATTAGAAAATTTAACAATTTTACTGTAAAAACCCGAGAAATGACCGTATGATTTTTATCAATTATCATACGAATACAAGAATTTAACGTTCCTTAATTCTGATTCTGAACATTTTTAAATATATCCATACTTTATGAGAGAAAGAATTTTTGTTTTCCATTATAAGAAAAACCTTTTGCAAATTTGTTGCTTTGTGAGATTTTTTGCGCTGACTCAAGTTTGATAATCGAATTGCTGATAGCCCAAACATACAGAAAAAATATTTTTCAAAACTTTTTCAAAAAACGGATTTATCACGTTTTATTCGCTAGTACTCCTCACTTATCTGACTTGGAATAGTAAATTTTAGAAAATAATTATCGTTTTTATTTTAGGACAGGGACTTTCTGTAAAAAAATATAATTTCACTTGCAACAGGGAATTTTTTACATGGGACGGGAATTTTGCAAAGGAATTATAATTCGGATTTAGAAGAAAAGAATTTTAAATAATCCCTCTTCCAAATCAGAATTCGTCACAATTTAAAAGTTCTCTCTTCTAAATTTTAGATAAAGAAAGTACTTTAAGCAGCTTTTAGAGAAGAAATAGAATTTCAAAGAAGAAATATTTATAAATTATAATATAATTTTTTTGTCACATTGTTCATTGCAAATTCCTTTTTTTTTAGTTAAAAATTCAACTACTTTGTTAAAAGTTAAACTCTGTTATTAAAAATCGATTTTTTCGGTTGAAGATTCATCATTTTAATTTAAAATTCATCTCTGACCAGCTTTCACGGTAAAATATTTCAGAATTAAAGCTTTTTGCATTAAGGTTTAATAGCTGGGTCACTTGGAACGACGTAAAAATTAATTTTTTTCATATTCGGGATCTTCGGATTCTCCGAGTTCACTTTTGTAACCTAATTTGCACCTCGGAGCGATACACATCGGAATAATTAATGTGATAAACATAAAACACTGGTAGAAAACTCCACCGGGCCATTTTCACAATCATTGTTTAATGTATTACATTACAGGACAAATCTTTATAGATATATAGATAGAAATCCTTAAATTTAAATGGAGAACTTTCGAAAGTAGATCAAAAAATTAGAGGGTTCTTAATTTTTAATTTGCAAAATTGATAACTTTAATTTTAAGCTATGTATAATTCGAAGTTCTTCAATTTTAAAGAGTTAAAATTAAAAATTCTAAAAATTTGGAAATATAGGAATACAAATTATTCAAATTTCACGATTTCTATTTTAAAGGTATGTAATTTGGCAACAAAATCACAGAATTTTTGTTTTCAAAAGCCAAAACCTGCATAATCCTTAATTATAAATTGTGAAAACCAAAAACTCTTGAATTTGAAAGGTTTGCAATTTAAATTTCTATAATTTTGTAGAGTTACAATTGAAATCCTAACTTTTGATGATTTTGAAGATGAAAAACCAACTTTTTAATTTTGAATATTACAAATGAAAGAAATTTCGAAAGTGATTTGTCTAAACTCAAATTTTACTTTTCTTGTGCAGAAGATGCGAAAGGAGTTTTGGGCTACACTATTAATTATATTTGCAGAATAGAATGTGACACTTAACTAAAATTTCTTTAGCTGATTCCAAAAAAAGCTAATGTGCAGAAAAAAAATTAACGAAATTAGCTTAAACCTAATTCTAATTCGCAATTTATTACAAGACTTCGAAAAATAATTTTTGATTAACTTGAATGTTACCAAAGATAAAAATATACGTTAATGGTCTTTCTTTAAGAGTGACTATACAAATTAGAGGTGTGCAGTTCTTTATTCGAATTTTTAATCCATATTTAGATACGCCTGGAAAGTTGAGTTGATTTCCTTAAGCTATTACAATTTCTAAATCAAAATAACTCCTTTTTTGTAAATAAAATGATTCCAAAAGTCAAGTCGAATATTTGAAATTCGATATAATTGAATATTGAAACAAGTGAAATTTGGAAGATTCGACTTTATTTTTGGATCCATTTTTTAACAAAAAAAAGTTATTTTGATTTAAAAAATTGTAGTAATTCAAGGAAATCAAAGCGGTTCGATGTACAGTTAAATTTTTTTCTATTTCGAAAAATCCAATATTCCAAGTGTTCTTGAATTTGCATTAAAAATTCGAATAAACGACTGCACAGCTCTAATAAAAATGTTAAAATATTTTAGCTTGGTTAGAAAGTCTATTTTATTTTAAACATATAAAATTTAATTTTTCGTTATTTGTAATAAAAAATAATATTTTATGCTGTATCATATTACTTGTTTGTAATATATAGATATAATAATTGTATTTATTGTATGGGTTATTTTCCACGCAGAGGACACTTACGAAAAAAGTTTCAAATTTATTTGAAAGGCATGTGGAGCCTTTTGACGTCGCACCCATTTTCCATCTCTCTTGTGACTATTATTTATTATTACTATTATTATTATTATTTCTAAATAAAGTAAAAGAATGCAATTAAATATATATAAATGAGAAATAGTATAGCAGAAAATATATACTAGATGTAAAAAAAATTAGGTAGATATACAATTGCTTTGCTTTGTAAATATAATAATATAATTATTCGAAATTATTATAATCCTTATAAAAACCCTTGGAATCTTTTAAAATATCCTAGAACCTTACAGGTATTGTAAAATCCTTCTGTATCTTCCAAAATTCATTAAAACAGCATGCAAAGTTTTTGAATCTTTTAAAATTTCCTGAAATATTTCAAATCCTTTGATACCTTTTGAAATCCCTTGAAACTTTTTAAAGCTCTTGTATAAGTGCCTAAAAATCTTTTACAATACCCTCAAATATTTTAAATCCTTCGAAATTCCATTAAATTACTGGAATCCATTAAAAAATTCTTCGTAATCTTTTAAAATAACCTAAAATATTTCAAACCCTCTTAAATCCTTTGAATTATTTTAAAGATCATAAAAATGCCAATAAATTCGAAAAAATATTGTGAAAAAATTTCAAATCCAGTCATTATTTAATTTTCAATGGATCCTCAGAACCAATTAAATATAAACTTTTAAAAAGTCAAAAAAAAACCATCGAATTAAGTAGATGTGAGTGAATTTAGAAGAATTTAAGAGAATTTTAATAATTCAAAAAAATTCCAGTGAATTAAAATAATGCAGGATAAATTGATAAGAATTCAGGTTCAATTAGAAAAACATAATTTAAATCTCTTTAAATATTAGAAACCATACGACATACCTCACCTCTTTTGAATAAATTCATTAAAAATCAGTACATTTACAGAGTTTTATAACTTTCATGGGTGAAATAAATCGAAAAATATTTTTTAAATTACCAATATAATAATAAATTGTGTATGTTCTTCAGAGGTTATGTTTTTTTTGAACCAGGTACTCAAATATTTTACCTTAGATTGCGCTTTATTTGAGCTTTAGTCTTTTCAATGGAATTTTCATTAATTTTTCACGCTATTCTCTTGCCGTCTTAGCCCTTTTTTCTTTTTTTTTAATCTTTCCTCTTCTTTTAAAAGTTTTGATGGTGGATTCGATTTTTGACTCTTACTTTTGGCCATTTCGCTGTTTATTTTCTCCGAGTTTCTTTGTTCATTTGCTCCGAGTTTAATTAACAAAATAACCATTAAAACAGTAAGACCTTGAAAAACCACCCGGGTATCTCAAATTTTAGTTCTTCACCCTTCTTCCCCGAGGAAGATGTGATTTCAACACCTAGACTACCAGGAAGGACCTTTGGAAGAACATCCACCTCATTAATTTTTAATTATTGTAATATGAATTTTTCATTACTGAATAATAATTCGCATTATTAAATTTTAATTCAAATTAAAACGACGTTACACATTTTTGTAACTGTTTAACTTTTACAATTACAAAATTATTTCTATGTATTATTTTAAATTTAAACCTTGTCTTATATTCAAATAAATAATATTAATTATATTTATTAGTATTAAATAATTATATATTTATTCACCAGTTCCTCTTTTTAAAGAAATTCAACCTTTTACCTTTTTCTATTTTCGCTATCACATTTCAAAAGTAGAACAAAATTTAAACAATGAAGAATTTTCATAAGCTTTAAGTTGCAAGCAATTAAAACAATACTCCTGTGCATTATTTTAGTTCGCTAGTACGTACCACTATTCAATCTGAACTTAGCAAAGTAAAATAGTACGAACGACGTCATCAAAATAAGACGATTTGGTATTATAACAGGACGCTGAAAAAGTGATGCTCAATTAAAATGGAACCATAGTTTTTACGGTGTGGAGGCATGAAAACACGCCATTTTTATGATTGCGTTTTGAAAATTATATTTTAGTCTTAAGTATAATTATGTATCTTTTTCATCACATTCAATAAACAGAGACAGGTCGAGTACGGGGACGACGCGATGAAGGTAAGAATCCAGAGATACATTTCGCTCGGGACACGATCTCCGCCAATCATAGTATGGTCCTGCTACCAGAATCTGATTGGTGCGCTCGTGCAAAAACTGTTAACCAATCAGTGGCTACCACCTCTCCAGGTTGCCTTCTAGCGCACCGATGGGTGTCGGTGAGTTTTCACCTACCCAGCACATTCTACGCTTTACCAAGGATCTACAGGCTGTCTTCTGGGGGACCGTAGGTATTGATGAAGGTTTATACTTGAACTACCTAACACGTCTCATCGAGTACTCCTCGGTTACATTCTAGGGGGAACGTCGAACATCGATGAGCACAACCCCGCCCCTTTTTTATTATTTTTTTTTCATTATTATCATTTCTCATGTTTCCTCGTTCGTATTTCGTTTATCTTCTTTATTCCAGTTGCTTCTACCACTCGGAAGGATTCCCATGGAGGAGGTGGAGGAGGAATATGTCCAATCCCAAGCGACATCTCGCGTACAAACACCGAGCCAAAGATCCCCCACGGATGCGTTTATTCCCGACGAATCGAGTACAAGTTTTGGTGCGGCTGAAGCACCGAGTGATTAGGAAAACAGTAGAATAGTGTTCCGAAATTCCCCTAATAATAATGGGGACACCGCAGTAAAACTTACATCAGGGCGAACGTTTAAGGGGACACCCCTCAACCTTACTTCTGGTTTTTTACCAATGCCCCTTCGCCAATCTTTGCATTTTATACCCCCATGGAGTGCGCAGACCGCAGGAGAATTTTTAACTATGCCTTCCGTCAAGATTAGGAAAAATGGATCCAACTAGTCTACTGCGAAAACGAAAGAATAGACTCAATAAACGAGTTTGCCTTCAATTGAAATATCGTGTGACCCTAGATCCTTGGTTAGAGGCCTCTTCCGATGTGCTGCCTTCAGACTCCGGCCACGCCGCTTCGAGGTGGGATACCGAACTCATAGAACATGAACTTGATCTCGGGAGTGATGATGTAAGTCTGTACATAACCGAATTCCGCCAACCCACAAGTCTGATCTCAGAGGTCGATTCGGATCTCCCCGATAGTCCCATCGATTCAGACATCAATTCGTTCGATGAACTCGCTGCTTATCTACTCGAAAATACCAGTGCAACATCATCGAAAGATGTCCGCCCGCTTCCACACGAAACCTCGGGCCAACCCGCACAGGACGACGCGCTACAGTCCCCTGCAATCACACCAACGGAAAGTGGTCCTCGTATAATACAGAACGTTCGTCACAATCCGCGAGTGAATTTGCTGCAGGTCGACGAGGTCAGCTCCACGAGGAGATCTCTTGTGGAGGGAAAGTTGTGAGAGAAGTGCTTCAAAGGAAGTTCTCTGTAAATCCGACGCAGGTCGCGGGTCCAGTTTGCGAATCCCAGTGAACCCGAACCCCAAGATGCCTATCCCCGATTCCGCCCCACACTGACCTCTGATCGCCATCATCAGGCAAAACCCCTGATTCAATCAGTGGTGGTACGCGCCAAGGACATGGACAGGATCGTGTCCATGTATGATGAATCGGTACTCTATTTTGTGGGTGATTCCAAAACCAATCCATTCAGATTATTCAATTTTCCAATTAGGAATAAGCAAAAATTGATTCACAATCAAAAAATAAACTTCCGAAAAACCTCACTTTTTGGCCCATTAGAGACAAGAATAACACAATGAAAAAAGAGGGAAAAAGGGAGAAAATCAACCAAAAAAAAACCTCTAAATTTTTTCTTTCTCCCTCCTTTTTAGACTACGAGGGTACCAACATGTTTCGAGGTCAATTTAGACCTTATCAGGGATTATTTGTAGGGAATAACTAAAGATATGAAAAATTAATAAACCCGTAAAGAAAATATTTAAAACAGTATTAATTCAAAACTTGATTAAGTTTAATGTTATCGAATATATTTATTGAGAAATTGATTCTTTAATAAAGAAGAATTCTTTCTGTTATCCATTCAAAGAAAATCATTATAACCAGTTAATTACTTTATCCCATACTTTGTTATATCTTGAGAGGTTGCTTTTTAAATTAATAGCTTTGTTTCCCTCTCTCTTTATAAATAACATCTCCATGAATTCTCTCTTTCTCTGATTTTTCTCATGATAAAGAATTTTAATATCATTCCAATTGAAATCATCTCCATGTTTAATTTTATGTTTGAAAAGGACTGAGTGATATCTGGGACTTCTGTGAAAATCACTTTTATCTTCATTGCAATCTTTACAATTAACTTTGTAAATTACACCTTTTTTGTCTAGTTTGTGATATTTATCCTTTCCCAATTTTACAATCATATTGTTCTTAAAAGGAACTCTATAAATAGTGTGTACACCCAATTTTCCCAACAGTGACTTCAAAATGTTCGAGATTTTACCAAAATATGGAAGAATTTGGTAATTGTTTTTATTTTTAATGTAATTTATTCTATTATGCGCAGGTTTTTCAATGAACTCAAAAGGTTAATGGTTTAGAAAAAGAATTTGTTTACAAATTTAAATATTTTTTCATGGAAAACTGGATATGATAATTTAAGGGCTCTATCAATCAAATTTTTAATAATTCCTATTTTATTTTGAATAGAGTGATTTTAAAGAAAACTAAGTGTTCTTCCTGAACAAGCAGTTTTCCTGTACCAGTCAGTGATAATATGCCTTTCCTCGGTTTTAATTAAAGTCATGTCGAGAAAATTTGATTTTCCTTCAGTTTCAATTTCAACAGTAAATTGTAATCTTAGGTGTATACTATTAAACTCATTAAGAAAGGCGTTAACATTATTTTTACGTACACTAAATACTGAATCGTCTACATATCTTGCATAAAAATCAATATTAAAATCAATTTTTTGGAAAACTTTATTCTCTAAATCTTCCATAACAGTTTCAGCTAAAATAGGAGACAACACGGATCCTATGGGAGTTCCAAACTTATTTTTATAAAAATTATTGTTAAATTTGAAATATACAGAATGAAAAACATATCTTATAGCATCAAGAAATTGTTTTTTCGGAATTTTTGTATTAAATCAAATCCCAACTTTTTTGTATGGCATTTTCAACTCTTTCATAAGGGATATTTGGAAACAAAAGAGACAAATATGTGATTAAAAGGTATTATTACATTGTCAATTAGTTTTGAAGAAGCATGCCTATTTTCAATTGGTGTTTTTGAGATTTCTATTAATTTTTTAATAATTTCTCTCAATAATTCTTCTAATTTTCTGATTGGAGAATCTATTGTTGAAATAACTGTTCTTAGAGGGTAGTCAGTTTTGTGAGCTTTGACAATGCCATAGGCTAAGGAGAGATGTTTTCGGCAAAAATCACCTGAACCAACCCCTGGTCAACCCCCTCCTTCATCCACTAAGGGGAACAATAAAACGTTGCGACTGCAATATTCTCTCTGAATTACAATTAGTGAATACTAGATAACTAACAAAATCGGAATTTTTCTGGAGAGCAAAAAAACATTCTGTGAAATGAAAATCACCATTTGAAGATATAACAAAAGATCGCTCACGAGCTGAAGTATTGTTAAATTTATGGCAAAAAAAGCTTTATTTGAAAAAGTTGACCAGTTTCGAGTAAATAGATGTGGAAGTTGACAATCTCAAGGTTTAACTGAATTTTAACTGAAATTTTAAGTGGAACATTTTTCTTTTTCCGACAAAAATGTTCATTATTTAGTTATGTACTGACACCCTTCAACTGGTATAGGATATAGTTAAATTCGAAATTAAATTAAATTCACTGAGCCACATTTAACAAAAATATTGACAAGCAACAAATAAAAATAACTGCATGTTCCGTATAAACAATAGGGCTGCAAGTCGAGAATTCAATTTTAAACCATAATTCCAATCATTATGCAAACTTGCAACTTTATTATAATTTTTTGCAAAAAGGTGGTATCAAAAATTTGCACTTATCCCAAAATAAACGTATTATCGATATTCAAATTGGTTGCACATTGATATTGTGTATTTAATGATAGAATTATATGTACTTTTCAATTTGCAGAAATTTTACATTTTGTTCTATCAATCAAACCTAGTAGTTTTCCTATAAATAATCGCTAATTAGGAGATCTAAATTGGTTTCGAAACATGTTGGTTCCCTAGTAGTATAAAGAAGATGGAGGAAGAATAAGGAAAAAGTGAGAGGTTGGTTTTGGTTGACTGTTTCCTTTTTCTCCCTCTTTCTTCCTTTGTTATGTATTTCTCTCTGATGAGCCGAAAAGGAAATTGTTTTTGGAAGTCTATTTTTGAATTGTGAATCTTCTTATGCTTTAATTTGTTTGCATTATATTATTCATAAGAAAGTAGATTTCATTTCGATTTTAAATAGAAAAGTTACATCTTTCTTTGAGCATTTATTCAATTATATGCGTTTTTATTAACATTTTTATCTGTTCCTGGTCTCTGGCAGGGTTGAAAATCGATTTTAATCATTAGGGTAGTAATTTTAATGTAATTACAAAAGTTGAAAAAATATTGGATTTAATATAAGATTTGTGCGTCTACTGACTGGCCCATAAGGACAATAAGGGTCTAACCCACATTTTCATAATTTTACAGGAAAAACATAAAAATGTCTCAAAAATATAATTTTTTATTTAAAAAAAGCATGTACTTTTAAGATAAACTAGTGCTGAATTGAACCCTAAAAAGTTTGATTAGATAATATTATTAAGGTCATTTTTATGTCATTTTTCCCGCAGAAACGAATGCCGTTATTGGGTTTTTCGTATGTTCAAGCTTTAAACAAATTTTTGTAATTAAAATTGTTTAAAACATTTAAAAAAATATTTCGTGACATACTTCAATTTAATGTCAATGAAGCGATGAATTTGAAATAATTTAAAGTATTAACCCTCTAAAATTAAATCAACCTTAATTGATATTATCTTAACTCAATAATCGTCCAATTTTCTGTTATGATTTTTATAAATCAAGGACTTTAATTTTACTATTGAAATTTTAGCTTTGAAAATTTAATAATCTGAAATTACAACCCCTTATAACTACAGTTTTATAAATGAAAATTATAATTTGATCCCTTAAAAATTTAATAACTTCAATGAATAACCAACAAGCTTGTTGCAACCTGTTTAGAAAATTATTATCGGGAAACTATTCGGCGCCAGTATAGACTGTCCTGACCGTTAATGTGGCCCTGTTAAGGCAGTTCTTTGTTTTTAATGAACATTTCGAAATTTCTGACTATCCAAATGGATAGCCAGCAGCCGATTAGGGCTGGAAAAGACCGCCTAAATTACATGGTCTAAACAATGCCCTAACTGGACGCAAGTTTGTCCCGATAAATTTCAACACTGGAAGTCGCTAAAATGAAACAATAATTTAATGATGTTTAAGTAGATAGATTAAAAATTGGACAGTATTTTCAACTCGGAATCTAATGCAATTTTTTTT
>CAKNWW010238640.1:0-10656 GCA_932074435.1 Andricus kollari | reverse complement strand
AGCATCATACGTAGAGAAGAGCTCTCGATGGGTCTGTCCAACATGTTTCTCAAGTCTGCTGGATTGAGATCGGAGACTGAGGGATTTCTTTTTGCCTGTCAAGACGGCGTTATAGACACCTTAGTTTACCGCCAGCGCATAATGAATATACCTGTAGGCGATACTAAGTGCCGAGCGTGTAAGCAAGAGCCAGAAACACTTGGGCATGTTCTCAGTGGATGCTCAAAGTATGCACGTTACGGGTACATCGAGAGACACAATGCGGCTCTAAAAGTGTTATATTACCATCTTAGGCACTTATATGGTGTTGATATAAAATATATATGGTGTTGTTGGCCCGTCTTGCCATGCGGCCAGGGGGAACTCGAGTCCGTTGTGGAGAATGATCAGTGTAAGATCTACTGGAATTTATCATTCTCCACCACTCAATGCATCAGTGCTACGAAGCCTGATGTTGTCCTCCAAGTTCTGAAGACCAAGATCATGAACGTGATTGAATTCTCGGCACCAGCCGATGGTAATATCACGGCAAATGAGGGAGAAAAACGGGCGAAATATCAAGCACTTCTTTTCGAGCTGAGTAGGCTGTACCAAGGCTACAAAGACCATCTTGTAGTTCTCATAATCGGCTGTCTTGGAGGTATGAAAGCATAATTTCTTAGCCAACTCAACAAGATTCCGGCTTGCCAGCGTCAGGCTCATTCCATCGCAAATTGGATGCAAAAGGCTGTTCTTCTGGGATCATTTCATCTGGTCCGTCAACACTGTTCCTCATAACATTAAACAAAGATTGGTAGCTCTAAAAAAGTATCCAGAGGTGAAAACTTTATCTCCAACTGTCCCGTCTGCCACGTAAGGTCATCCGCGACTAGAGACCTGACTCCAAGGAACAGTGTTGAACAATATTCTTTCGCGTAAATTTCCCGCTCTTGCTTACCTTCTGGGAAAGAAGGAGCCGAAGTGGATGACATAAACGTGCCAGTTGCATCGGGATTGGTTGCTTTAAGGAACCATGATCGTAGCTCCCGGAGCCTACAACTTCTCTCATTATAAAAATTAGATGCGAAACGTACCTGTAATTAAAGTTGTTGCAAATAAAGCTTTGTTTTGACCATGTATTATTTCACATTAATAAATAAAAGAGTGTTCATACCTCATAAGTACATGATTTGTCAGTTGCTTTCCAATCTGCTCGATTGATATTCTAAATCCAATATTCTCGAAATTTTTGCAAAACACTTATATCTCACAAAAATATTGTCAATATTTTTCTTTGGAAAGTAGGTTATACATAACCTCTTTTTCACTTCTTCATGAATCACAAAACTCGAATATCACACTTCACACATTATAGCTTCAATCTAAATAAACTAAACAAAATAATTTGTAATAAATAATGGGCCTGCATTACACAGTTTCCATTTTTTAATATTTTTTCTTAAATACGAAAATTTCTCGATGCTCACTCGCGTGCTGTCACGTGTTGCGCTATACGTCATTTTTCACACTTTTCGCGCAGCAGTGAAATATCAAGTTCCGGTACAGTGGCGAGCATTGGAGGGGGAAACGTGTCTCAACTCTCCCGAGAGAATCTCTAATATTTTCTAAGAATCTCGTCTCTCAATTGTCGTATGAAGTTCCACCATTGATATTCACAACCTCCTGCAAATTTAAAATTACTCTTTTGCGCACACATCCTCATCAGTGACACGTGGACTTTCGTCCATCTAACGTATGCTTCCGATTGGTTAAATTTTAATTGTTAATTACTCATTAATTATTAACGCAACACATTATTATTACTATTTTCAACTCCATTTTTTATGAGTAATTCAACAATATAAAAATGTACCTTGAGTACTACTGCTCCGTAGATCAGCACCACTTGAGAATTGGCACTGGTAACCAGAAATGATAGTCATATTCAGTTGCCTATAATTGTAACATTTACTGAACTTCCGTGTTGTCCACATACGTATTTGGAAGAACAGTAGATTCAGCTTGGTTTTCAGTAAAATATAAGGTTCTTTTTTCTCCTTGTAGTTTGCCGACAAGGTTGAACTCACGTCGAATAAATGAAAAGAATATTGATGGGCGATTTTCAAAAAGTTCACCATTTTCGACAACGTGATGTTTGAAAACAAACAAATTCCAAACAGCCTAAAAAATATTTTTTTATCAGGAGTCATCCATACGTTACGTAACGCTTTTTACATATGAGTCTGAAGTTCGAAACGTTCACAAAAAACAAAAAAAAAGATTAAATATTTGAATAGTTGAAATTTTTTCACTGATTATGACAGTATTCCTTGACAAAAGCACCCCAACAAAGTTTCATTCGGAAATCTTGGAAAACTTTCATCCCTCTCATGCATGTGGAATAGGGCCGAGTGAAAATGATGAAATTAGTCGAATCGTTTGAGCTGGACGAGAATTTGTGGGTTGATATCCGAAAAAAACAAAAACAAAATTTTGAAATCGGTTAATATCTTCTGTTCCCTTTTCTGATTTGAAAATTTCTCAAGATTTCCCCATTGCTTTGAAAATTATGGCGAATTTTTTCTACGTACTGTTTTTTCTAGTGAATAATAATCAAAAATTACAGATTAAGCCTTGTTTGGCACAGGGGGTCGTATACGACCCTAGACGTTTAAAATGGCAAAATTAGAGTATCTAAACATGAGGGCAGCGGGTTTATAGTAGCATATATCGATAATTCGGATGTTTAACTAACATTCGTCCTCTTTCTTCTCTTCTCTCAGGGCAGCTACAAGCTGCTACCCTTCGGACTAGGGGCATTATGTTTGGTCCATCAGTGTGTTGTATATAGCCACGATTATAAGTACTTTTAATGTCTTTTAACTTTTTTTATAATAAATAAATTATGTTACTTCGGCAAAAACACGTAGTATAATTTTTCACAAAATTCCAACATTCATTTCCCGGAATAAATACCTTTTTTAAAGGGACTTTTTTCACAACAATTTTTTTCTCTTACATTAGGAGAAGCCTCAGTTACATTTTTAGCCAATTCTATTGAGGTAAACAAAAGTTATGCATTTTTTAAATGAAAATTGGAATTTTTCAACTTTATGCTATTTTAACAATTTTTTTCGTTTATTGAAATTTAATATTTAGCTATATAACCTATATGATCTTTTATAAAAGTTATTTAAAAAGATATAAAAGAATTTTCAAGTAAAAATATTCAATACTTTATTATTTATAACCATTTTTTCACACTGGGGTCGTCGACAGCCCCATGTGCCAAGTACGTTACTTCAGGGAGGTGTGTCAAACAAGGGTTAAAAGAAAAATTTTCACACAATTTAGAATTTTTGAAAATGGCCAAAAAACAGGTTTTAAAATATATTTGTGGTGCTTCTAGTATGAAATTCTGGCATAATCAGTAAAAATATTGCGACTTTTCAAATTAGTGTCATTTTACCGACTTTTTTAATTATAAGAGGTTGATTTGTGGTGAATTCCACACGCAGTAGAGGAATTAAACTGTTTGATGGTGTTCTTGGGATAAATTCTGCAATAATCTTTGTAAATATTTTGACGTTTCAAATTAGTGTATTTGTACCGAACTTTTTTAACTTAAGGGGTTGATTTCGGGTGGGTTCCGCAACCATGAAATTGATCTAGTACGGTGATGTTTCTTTAAAAAACTGTATCTTTCTAAGACGTTTCTTAATATTATAAACAAAATTATATAAACGAATGCACTATTCGGCCAGTTGATTGTAGAAATGCATTCTGCTCTTACGGAAACTACATATTTCGAATTGTCCTAACAGTGACATGGTCCAAACTTGCATTGGTCTATACAATATGTACTACACATTAACAAAAATGTTGCAAAAGTCTATTTTTTATAGCATTTCTCTTTTAGGACAATTTTAAAGTTTTCTTAAAAACAGAATGTAGTTCAGTAAATAGTTTACCGAATAATGCCTTCTTTAATGAAATTTTATTTACATAATTAAGAAGACCGTTTCTATTAATCACGAAATTTCGGTAAAGATAGCCAATTTGATTGATAGCCGGTTCAACGACCTGGCTATTTATCACGAAATTTGTGATTAATAGCCAATTCACGGATCTGGGTTTTTCATCACGAAATTTCAGTACAAATAGCTGATTCTACGCTGTGGACTATTTATTCCGAAAGTCCGGGATTAATAGCTCGGAGTTCTCACCTAGCTATTAATACGGAAATATTTAATGTTTTTCCGTATAAAAAATGGTATTTGTATGCATTTATATTGAAGGTAAAACCTTAAATATTCTAGATTGAATTACTTTGAGTAAAAAAAAGTAATCATGTGTAATAAAAAGAACACAAAATGTCCATAAGCAAAAATGCAACAAAAGGCAATACACTTTTTTATGTTCTTTCCATTAAAAATTATTTTTATTGTAAACTTAATCACAGCTAAAGTTAGGGGTATGGCTTCAACTTTGAAGTATTTAAAGTGCAGCAGGCCATAAGTCACAGGGGTGACTTAGCCCCCCCCCCACACACACGCAAGACGTTGGAAAGCGGTAGGGGTTTGACCAACATTATTTGTGTGACCAGTCGCAGGGGTGCCTTCCCGCCCTCCATGACGCGTTGGAAAGTGATAGGGGTTTCATCAGAATTATTTCTGTGGCCAGACACATGAGTGTGTTTCCGCCCCCAAGATACGTTGGAAAGTGGTAGAGGTTTGAACAACATTATTTCGTTGAACAGTCACAAAGGTTACTTTCCGCTCCCACGAGACGTTGGAAACATAACGTCCCACCTGTCACGATTTGCATAGCATGTGCGAAGTGAACTTATTTGACTGAAGGGATTTTTTTTAATTGTTGTGAAAAATGAACACTTTCAGTAGGAATAGCCCAACTGGAATCCCATAAATATTCATCCGTAATTTCGGTATAAATTGCCGATTCAACGATCTGAGCTATTCATCGCGACATTTCGTGATTAATAGCTGATTCAAGGATCTGGGATATTCATCGCGAAATTTCGTGATTAATAAACACTGCCAATTAAGACATCTGTTGTAAGGACAATGTTTTCTGATGAAAGCAGTGGTGTAGTCCTGAAAGATAAAAGTTGTAACAAGGATGGGGGGAGGGTGGTATAAGTGGAAATTCGATTCCATTCAATTACTTTTTATTCAACATGCATTTCTGTAGGTGCAGGTTCATCTCTTTGGTTAAAAACTTAACTATTGTGATGAAAATTCGTTTCATGTTTGGTTAAAAATGTATATTTTTCAGTTAAAATTTTTGGTTGAAAACTCATGTATTTTGTTTGGAATTCGCTGTCACTTGCAAAGTGGGGTTAGTATTACCATAGTTCACCATATATTCCTTTGTATGTATAATTTCCACTAAATGTATCAATTAGCTTCGTATTTAAGCACTCAAAATATTTTAACAGTTTATTTACTCTCTTATATTTAATTATAAGCAGCCACATACGAAGCAACATATTGAATTTCGTCTCTCATCGACAGAGTCTAGTACTTGGCTCGGTACTGCCACCTATTATTAGTTTTGCCTCACGAATCCTATTGTTTTTTTATAGGCTTAATTGTTGAGAATTACACAAAAACTGCAACTTTCTAGCATTATTAAGGGAGAATATTATGAAAAGTAATAATAACTTAAGTTTGTTAACTTAAATTAAGTATTATCTCACTAAAATTTAAAAGTGGACCAAAAGTTGAAAGTTTAAAAAAAACTGCAACTTTATGGAATTATTGTAAACTGTTAAATTTAATTAATTGATGCTAGTCCAGTCATCTGGTAGTTTTCTTCCCGGAAAATTCCCACATGCAATGTTTTTAATGAGAAAGTTTCGTCAAGGAGTCCCTTTTAACACATCAAAAATGCTAGAATAGATCAATTGCCAAACCGGGTTTTTTTTTAAACAGTTCCAAAAGTTACATTTGCATGGACGGATAATTCCCATTACATTTTAGAGCAAAGTTTTCAACAGAAAAAAAAGAGAACAAAATTATAAGAAAATTAAAAAAAATAATACCTTCTCTAGATGAGAATGTAAAAAAATAATCCGCTATCTTTTCATAGGTTTCGAGTTAGGCTATATTGAAAAACCCCCACTTTTTTGGATTTTCAGCGAAAAATCACTATGTTTCAAGAAACACTGTGTAACTTTGCACCTAATTACTACAGGGAAAAGTGCTTTGCAGGTAAGTGAAAGTAGACTCAATTTGCTGTGATTTCAAAAAAAGAACAATGTCCTACCTATAATAGGTCACATGTTATGACCTCTCAAAGTTGGCAATTTTTGCTTGTTTTTACGGGCAAAAAAGTGGAGTTCAGGTTTTTCAAAGTAAATCGAGTCACGTTTGGTTTGCATTGATGATGCCAGAAGATGAAATAGAGTCTATACAATTCTGCGCACATCTAAAAAAAAGAGTCTTTTAGACCTATTATTTTGGGAATTGCAAGGCTTAACAAATTTCATTTTTATTTTGCATTTTTGACTAAAAACGAAAAAGTTGCGCTTTTTTTAAATACCTTGTTTCTTGTCGATCCTACGACAAAGTTTATATAGAACAAATGAAAGTGGAGTCAATTAAGCGTTATTTCAAACAAAAAAAGAAACTATCCTAGCCTTAATAGGTCACGAGATATGACCTTGGAAAGTGCACTCTTCGTGCACAGAGGCAGCTAAGCGTACCGTAAAGTAGAACTGCCCTCATATTTCGAAAGTTTTGTCCCAAATAAGCGTATATATCTCATTTATCATATATGAAACGTCTTTTGACATTGATAAATAAATAATTGTTTTTAACAAAAGCTTGCTTTCACCACTTGTGATTACTTTTTGGCCCTTTTTTAGTACTTTCGTGGCAAAAAAGTGATTCTAATAAATTGAAAATGTGTGATATGTTTTTTTATTTATAAACACATCTTTTTTAATAATAATTGTTCATAACAAAATTTTGCCACAGCCACTTTCGAGTACTTTTTGAATACTCTGCTAACAAAAAAGTATTTATATTTGATTAAAAATGTGACATATATTTTTTATCAATAAACAAATAGTTTTTAATTAATTTTTTGTAACAATATCTTCAAATTAATAATTTTTCTGCATTAAATGCCATACTTACCGCCAAGACACTTGTAATTCCTAGTGATTTCTGTAAATTGTACATAATATGGTGTGACAGTTTTTTCGCATTAAAAATAAGTAACTGATTAGTTGAAAGTAATTACATATCAAATATAATTAATTATTGTTGAAAATTAATAAACAAATAAGTAATTATATAAATTCGTCGTATGTGAAAGTAAAAATTAAGTAATTAAAAATAAACGGACTATCAATAATTCAATGAAAACATAATTTATTATTGAATTTGTTAAATGAATCTTGCTATGGCAAGATTTTGTTATGCACAATTATTATTAAAAAATATGTGTTTATTGATAAAAAAACGTATCACACATTTTCAATCAATTAGAATCACTTTTTTGCCACGAAAGTACTAAAAAAGGGCCAAAAAGTAATCACAAGTGGTGATAGCAAGCTTTTGTTATAAACAATTATTTATTTATCAATGTCAAAAGAAGTTTTATACATGACGAATGAGATATATATACTTATTTGGGACAAAACTTTCGAAATGTGAGGGCAGTTCTACTTTACGGTACGCTTAGCTGCCTCTGTGCAGTAAGAGTGCACTTTCCAAAGTCATATTTCGTGACCTATTAGGGCTAGGATAGTTTCTTTTTTTTTTGAAATTACGCTAAATTGACTTCACTTTTATTTGTTCTATATAGACTTTGTCGTAGGATCGACAGGAAACAAGGTATTTCAAAAAAGCGCAACTTTTTCGTTTTTAGTCAAAAATGCAAAATAAAAATGAAATTTGTTAAGCCTTGCAATTCCCAAAATAATAGGTCTAAAAGACTCTTTTTTTTAGATATATGCACAATTTTATAGACTCTATTTCATCCTCTGGCATCATCAATGCAAACCAAACGTGACTTGATTATTTTTGAAAAAACTGAACTCCACTTTTTTGCCCGTAAAAACAGGCAAAAATGGCCAACTTTGAGGGGTCATAACATGTGACCTATTATAGGTAGGACATTGTTCTTGTTTTGAAATCACAGAAAATTGAGTTTACTTTCACTTGCCTGTAAAGCACTTTTCGGTGTAGTAATTAGGTGCAAAGGTACACAGTGTTTTTTGAAACATAGTGATTTTTCGCTGAAAATCCAAAAAAGTGGGGGTTTTTCAATATAGGCTAACTCGAAACCGATGAAAGATAGCGGATTACTTGTTTGACAAAATTTTCTCATAATTTTGTCCTCTTTCTTTTTTCTGTTGGAAATTTTGCTCTAAAATGCAATGGAAATCATCCGTCCACGCAAAAGTAACTTTTGGAACTGTTTAAAAAAAAACCGGTTTTGCAATTGATCTGTTCTAGCATTTTTGATATGTTAAAAGGGACCCCTCAATGAAACTTTCTCATTAAAAACATTGAATGTGGCAATTTTTCTGGAATGTCATTCATTATTTCGACGTAATGCCTGGACCAAAGAACAATATAAATGTATATATAGGGTGTCGCAGACTTGAGTGTCCCGATTTAGATAGCTCTATAAGAATAAAAAAAATAAATCTGAAAATCCTTTTCCGAAAATCAGTGGAAGTCGTGCGTGCATGAGCATGATCGGCAAATAGGATTAGCTTTTTGCGTTTAATGATGTTTAAAAAAAATCAGCTTGTTTATATGTGAAAAACTTTTTTGATATTGAAAATACAACAATGCGATATCTAGCGTATTTGTTCCTATCTTTGAGACGTATCAACCGACCCATTGTCGGAACTTATGAACTACCAGTATCGATTTATGAAGTTTCAAAAAAATTGTTCATTCTGTTTATATAAGGAAAAACTTTTTTGATATTAAAAATACGATAATAATATATTGTAGTGCATTTATTCGCGTCCTTGAGACGCATCGATGACCTATTGTTGAACCATTTATAATCCAGCAGTATCTATTTATAAAGTTTGAAACAAATTTGTGTATTCTGTTTATATGAGTAAAACTTTGATCATATTAGTAGTAATTCAGTAATGTATCTGACATGTTTGTTCGCGTCTTCAAAGCACGGCAAATGACCTATTGACCAACCTTCTATGACCTCTTATGATCTAGCAATACCGATTCATTAAAAAAAATATATTATTTATCCTGTTGATATGAGGCAAACTTTTTGAAGTAAAACTGCTTTAGGGACGGGAGTGAATTGAAAAGAAGGACCGAACCGAATTTGCAATTGCTGTAAAGACTTCCCTTCGATATCCTCACTTCGCCACTCTAAGCATGTATACGCTTTCTCTCTCTCTCTCTCCCTCCCTCCCTCTCTGCACTATCATACTATGCAATGTTCTCAAAACTCATAATTCCTCACGAAAAAGTTCAAAGTGAATCCATCAAAGTTTCACTTCGGCCGTGTGGCCCCACTGCCACGCACTGTGTTTGGTTTCTTTTTAATATTTGAAATACAACGGAAATGTATATGATATATTTGTTCGCGTCTTCGAGATGCATTGATTGCCCAAATTAAGAAACTGAGATGACCTACCATAACCTACCAATATCGTTTTTAAATTTTGCAACAAAATTATTTTCCTTGTTTACAACAGAAATTATTTTATACTGAGAATATAAGAGTACTGCATTTGATGTAATTGTTCGCGTCTTCGCGGATTGATCTTTTGTCAAACTTTAGATGAACATTCTTGATTAATCAATAGCTACTTAAGAAGTTTTATAACAAACTTACATTGTTTTTATGAGGTTTTAATTTGGAATATATAACTACCGTAAGGTAAAAGGTTGTTAATTGTAAAAGAACACATCAATTAACATTTTGGTAAGCTCTCTGATTTTCTGAAAATCATACATTCGGTAAGATAGAAGCATAAGCTTAAAAAATATTGAGAGTGTCCATTTCTTTCTTTTTTTAGGGAAAAACCTCCCTCTATGAGGAAGAAAATTTATTTAATACCTACGAGCACAAATAAATACACCCACAGTGAATTCATCCATACTACTTCGCAACGATATTTATTTTATTTTTACACTTGAGTCCGGGACATCCTGGATATATTAAAAAATAAGGTTAAACATCCACCGCAGGGTCTCTCTAGGAGCAGCTGCCATCTAAAAATGACACCGGCTAATAATCAACTAATAATGAACATGATACTTGTAAAAAAAGATTGATTTATTCAATTATCTAAACACACATTTGCAGAATCTGAAGCAAAATAAAGCAAGAAAAATTATGCGGAAAACCTATTCTTGTACTGAATAGTTAAATTTTTGCATTATTATTGCATCATAACATTTTCGAATACATTAAACAAGACTCAGCTTTTTACGTGGGGAAAATATAGAAAAATAATAACCTCATTTTACAATTTATACTCGATCAATTTGTGCAGGCCTCAGAAAAGAACAGTTTCTTATATGCAAAAATACTCCCAGAATAATACGAAAATTGCACTTTTTTTTATTGCATGCTAAGCATTATAAAACATAAAAAGTTGAAATGAATATATGTATATACTTAGTAAACATGGGAGAAGAGACCTATTTT
>CAKNWW010238631.1:0-13402 GCA_932074435.1 Andricus kollari | reverse complement strand
AGCACACCCTATACTCTGTAGCAACGTTTCCACACCCTCCCTTTCTTCACCGCTCTTTAGCTTCAACCCTCTTATCACAATATTGTTTCTCCTGTCTGCCTTCTCTCTTCTCTCCATTCTCATCTCCATTGTCCTTATCCTTTCCCTATCCTCCCTCTCCTCCTTTTCATTCCTACGCTCTCCCACTTTCGCTTCAATCATATTCTCTACCCTCTCCAAAATACCTGTAATTTCGGCCTCCCCACCCCCGCCACCTATTTCCCTTTCCGCCCTGCCCTCCACCTTTTCAAGCCTTTTCTCCATCCTTTCCTTCCACTCCCTAATCTCCTCTTCCATCTGCTCTATCTTAACGTCTTTCTCTGTCCTACCCCTCTCTAACCCTTCTACTCTCTCCCTCAGCTCTTTCATCTCCTTTTCCCATTTCTCATCTCTGATCCTCAAGTCCTCCCTCATACCTTCCATCTGCTCTTTAGTCCCCTTTACGTCCTCCCTCAACCCCCTGATCTCGCCTAATAACATGCCGAGAGCCTCCTTCTCCGACTTTCCCTCCATTGGGGGGGGGGGGGGGTGACCTACGTGTCCTCCCGCTTTTTTTAAATGGACTCTCTACCTCGCTTTTCTCCGGACTCTCTTGGTTGTCTCTCTTCCTCTTCAAGAGATCCTCCCCGTCACTTGCGCTTGACGCTCTCTCTCTTACTTTCTCGCTTCCTTCGCTCCCACCGTTCAGTTTTCCCCCACTCCCCGACCCGCTGCTCGAAACTCGACCACGCACTGTGCATGATTGGAATGTATGTTTCATAAATTTTGCGTGTAGTATTTTCATCAAAGAAAACAACAGGTACGGTTTAACTTTAACTAAAAACTCTAATTAATTTTTATAAAAAGACCAAAGGTCAGCAACGTTACCAGTTAGTGAAACTTCTCGCTTTCAGAAAATACTGCATCACTTCCGCTCGCATAATTGAAATTTATGTTTCAAAAGTTTTGTGGGTAGTTTTTTCAACAAGGAATAAAACAGCCAATGTTTCACTTTGACCAGGACCTCTGATCTATTTTGTAAAAATCAGTAAATGCCACAGAAGGTAGAAATTATTTACACTTTTCATGATTCTCAAAAAATAATGCACTAATTGCGGTGGCAAGCTTGAAATTTATGTTTTTAGAGTTTTTTGGGTAGTTTTTCGAACAAAGAATCGAACAAACGATGTTTACCTTTAACCATAAACTCTAGTACATTTTTTTAAAAAGGCCAAATGTTAACAAAGTTAACAATTAGCGAAACTTCTCTTCGCTTTCAGAAGTGATGTATACATCACTTCCGGTCGCATGATTTTAATTTATGTTTCGAAAGTTTTTTGGGTAGCTTTTCCATTGAGAGACGCAACAGGCAAGGTTCTACTTTGCCGATAAACTTTTACCGATTTAAAAAAAATCAGTAAATGTAACAGAAATTAAAAATTACTGACACTTTCCATGATTTTCAAAAAACAATTTACTACTTGTCGTGACATGATTGGAATGTACGTTTCAAAAATATTGCGGGTAGTTTTTCCATCAAGGAACGCAACCGATAAGGTTTTATTTTCATGGCAAAATCTAATACATTTTTTAAAAAGGGCCAAATGTCAACCAAGTCATCCAAATAGTTAAACTATTCGATTAACTAATTAACTTAGATTTTCAGGAAAAAATACATTACTTCCGGTAACATGATTAAGGTTTCTGTTTCCAAAGCTTTTTCGCTAGCTTTTGACCAATAAATGCAAAGAAATTTGTCTGATTTCAACAGCAAAGTGCTATCTGTAGAAAAAATTTGCTAAGCGCCTGAGAAGCTGTTAAGTTTGTTTACTCTTCCTTAATTATATTTACGAAAAGGTGGATTATTTCCGGTCGGATTATTAACATATAAGGTATTTTGTAAACAATTTCGTTAGAGATTCGAATTGTAGGTGTTAAACTTTGCTGATGGGCAAAGTAATTTTCAAGAAATAAAGTTTTTGCTAGGTTTCGCCAATGTTGATATTTTTGGTTATTTTTTTTTACAAATTATGTAACATAAATTTTGAGAGGTTTCCGCGAATGTTCAGGTTTTTGTTAGTTTTGTTACAAGTTATGTGACAGAAATTCTAAGAGATGGGTTGTATTGTTCGTTTGGCCATGTTAATAAATGTTAGAGGGAAGGCCGTAAAATTTTAAAAAGTTTGAACTTTGCGTTTTGCAATAAGCAATGGAAGAGCGACAACTCGACGGGGACAACTCGACCTAATACGGGAGCTGAAGGTGTGTAGCTCACTCCACATTGGTTGATTAGGCCCAACTTTGAAGCTCTTTCTTGCCCAAACTAAGCTTCGCACAACTTCTTGCTAGGGAACGTTTTTGTTTATTTCGTATAAGATAGTTAGGAACCGAATAATGTATGTATGCAGAAACGAGAGAGAGAGCAGTGACTAGTGCGTGACGCGTGGTAGAACAGGGGGAGTGCAGACCTGAATTCAGCGAAAGGGCCCGTATTGCGCATAGAAGCTGAGCAAGGGCAGATGATTTCGAGACTCGGGCGTGATCATATGTTTTCGAGTTACTTTGAACTTTTTAAATAAATACACATTTTACTTTATGTGAAGCTCTATCAATACATTTAATCTAATTGCATAGACCTGTTTCCCACTCTGAGCTAAGACTGCGAGTGATTTTACTGAGTCAAATTTAATCGATTCGAACATTCCAAGTGTGGGGTTGTGAATCTGATTTCTTCCCACTGTACTCGCGAGTGAAGAAAAGCCTGGTATCAAAAAGGGTTGAGTTTGGTTTTAGAGTCAACTGCAGTGGAGTTCGAGGCACAATTTTCTTCATACGGCACGGAAACACAACTGTTGCCAATTTCTACCTTCCATGGAACGAGTCTTGGAGGCAATTTTATCTTTCTGAAAATATCAACAACGAGAGCCACACTTGAAAAGGATCGTCAAAGGGCCGAAGTTATGTGTGAATGTTTAGCAACTTTTAGGACGCCGTTATTACACATTGAGTATCAAACTAAGAATTTCATCGCCGAAGGCAGCCACGTTTAACCCGAACGGCGTGAGACAGAAGCAATAGATCGACGAGTTCGAGCGATGTCAACGAGTTCTGTAAAACCCAGAGCAAAGGCGACGACGAGAAGGTCGTTCTACATCATTTCAAGGTAATCGATCCGTGCAAAGTATGTTTAACGATTCTCATCGATCCTTTGTAAATAAACCTTCACGTGTAAATGTATTCGAAAATTCGCGATTTGGCGAGACAGGTAGCCAATATGACGGAAACGGGACTTTAGTGAATAGAACTGTTACGCACTCAAACTGAAATTTACAGGACGCGCGTAATGTTACAGGAAACTCAATGAACGTTGGTTAAACGAATATGCCGAGTAGGGTCCATAATAACTAATATGTAAGGATGCAAGGACCACAGGACTTGCCTTAAAATATAAATAGAGTGATACATAGAGTGATCGCGAGAGTAGCGATCAAATAACTGCGCTAATGGATCAGGTTAAGTAGCAAAATATGATGCCGAGGAAGCAACTTGCTCAAGGCCAAACAGTTCAACGCGAATTTGATCAATTATGCCCAATTTTTAAAAAACCATAGAAACTTTTAATGGGGAAAGGGGCCCTCACGAGGCCAAACTGTGGCTTGAGTAGGTGGAAACAGCAGCATACGTAAACAACTGACCAGACTCTTTTCTAATACAAACAGTAAAATACCACTGATGTTAATTCTAATAAAGCAAGAGACAGGAAATCAAAAACTACAGGTGTTTTAGAGGAAACAGATAATAAAGACGAGAAAAAGGACAAGGTTAGCTGTTACAACTGTCAAAAACTTAGGCACTTTGAACGCGAATGCTCCGAACTGAGACGAAAACCCCATTGCACGAATTGCAAGCAAAAGGGACACGGCACACAGAATTTTGGAAAACCACGACCTTTAGAAACCGCGAACTTAAATATTGTCAATGACACGATTATCGAGGCCTCTCTTAATTACGTTAAGGCCATGTGACCAGTGGGTCTGACCACAGCCGCGTTTCTTAGCGCATCTTATTTATTATCCCAAATTTTCAACTCGACGTGGCTATTCGTGTGAAATTAAGTTTACAAATTAAAAAAGTGTCGGTAAGGTAGGAAGCCGGTCACGTGACCCACTCGTCAACTGGCCTTAAGACGATTAAAATTAATGGAAAAGCATTGAAATCATTGACTTATGCGGGTAGTGCAGTATGTACGATTAAAGTCACAACCGCTCTAACCGAAAATTTTGAAATCGAGCGTAAACCGAGCGAACTTACAGGTTTTGGGTCCGAGGGCAGCATTCTCAAATCAGTGGGAATAGTATGCGGAGATATTGAGGTAGATGGCGTTAGAGGCCTAAACCTCGCAGTGCGCGTAGTTCCACATCATGTTTAATCGTAGAATGTGATTATAGGACGCGCCTACACAGAATAACCCCACATTGCTTATCTGAAAGTCGATGATCAACTAATCTTTCGTGATCGGGCTAGCGCTGATCTTTCGCAAATGGAAATTGACCAAGTTAAGAAGCCGACTCACGCGAGACTAAGTACGAAGAAATTTGACATCCTGCATCAATAAATTGTGTGCAACTTATAACTGATTATGAAGAAACGACTCTAGGCGTTTTTAATCGGTGCAACGAGCACGCAGAGATATGCCAAGGTGGTAAAATCGTTGAATCGATTCTTAGTATAGAATCTGTACCTGAGTTAGCTCCAAGAGTAGAATCGGCACAATCCGAGGAAAATTCTCACAGGAGAAAGCGTTACAGCATATCAACGAGAAAAGTTGATAGAGATACTGAACGAGTTCCGGCACTGTGTTGCTAAAAACCTCAATGAACTCGGTTGTACAAAATTAATTGAAATGGACATATACTCGAACTTGGATTTTAGCCCGGTTTTGGTTTTAAACTTCGGCTGAAATCCAGGCAAGTTTCTTAATATCCAAGTTCGAGTATAGTAGAATAAACGGGATCAGTACCGATATGTTCGAACCCGTTCCGTGCGACTCGCACCGAGCGGGAAACCATTCGCAAAATCGTTAAAGATTGAAAGGACGCATGAATCGTTAACTATACGTCGTATCCCTACGCGAGCCTAGTACTTTTGGTTCACAAGAAAAATAGAGAGGCACGCTTAGTTGTTGACTACCGACGTTTAAATAAACAAGCTCAAAGAATTCAGTATCCCCCGCCTAATATCGGCGAATATGTCGAAGCCGTGTCTGGGGCCAAGATCTTCGCTACTCTGGATCTGGATCATGGATATCTCCATCTTCCGACAAAACCAGAAGTGCGCCCAAACACGGCTTTCATCACCCCAGATGGTTCTGATGAATGTCCGTTTTTTACTTTTCAAAAGTTATGGAGCTGGCCTTAGGACAGCCCAGGAATCGAATTTTACTTTTCTACCTCGATGATATCTTTATTTTTGGGCATGACTAAGCAGAGCTTTTAGATGAGTGAGGCAGGTTCTTGAAGCTCTGACCAAAGCCAGACTGACCGTGAAGCTATCAAAATTTTACTTTAAGCTTGAGAAAGTACATTTTCTGGGATTTTAGATAAGCGCAGAAGGAGTAGAACCTAGCGACGGAACGGTCCGCGCCATAGAGGAATTTAAGGAACCGCGCGATGTACATGCTGACCGCCGATTTTTAGGGCTCAAAACCAATCTTAAAGGTTTACTCACCAACGTCCGCAATTACCGAGCTGCATACAGACGTCAGCTCTGTAGGCCTTAGCGCAATGCTCCTACAAGGTGATGACAAAGATAATCCAGGGCTTGTGTACGCAGTGAGTCGGAGAACATCCGAGATAGAATCTTGATACCATTCAAGCAAACGGAAGCTTCTCGCGGTTTTATGGGCGACTGAAAGACTCCGATCGATTTTAGTTCCATTGCTATTTACCATAGTAACCGAATGCCAAGCGTTAGTTTTCTTAAACGCAGTCAGAACGTAATACCCTCAAGTTGCACGATGGGCAAATGCTTTAAGCGAATATGATTACAGGATTCGCCACCGGAAGGGAGAACAAATGAGACACGTAGATGCTCTATCTCGAGCCCCCTTACCATGTGACGACGCGGATGAATCCAAAAGAGTTCTGGCTTAAAATAGTTAAAGAAATTGAAAAAGCTCAAAAAGAGTATAAGAAAAGGTAGGATAACACCGAAATATCGAAGTGGAGCACAGTCTGAGCAATATAGTTTATGTGAGTGTGAATCCAATTGCGAGAGGTGAAAGCACTAAACTCCAACCTCCTTATCACGGACATTATGCAATTACACTAAAAATTCCGAGTGAAACCTACGAAATCGAACCGATTGTAAATATTAGAAGCCAAAAATATCCATTGACGGCCCACGTGTCCCAGTTAAAAATCTGGCGAGGAACTTGATGTGAACAAACTTGAAAACAACAAACGCGAAACCGAAGAAGAGAGCGGAAGCGAGGTTCAAGAAGCCGAAAAATTGTGCGTCTCCAGAAACGACGATGATTCTATAAGTGAATCAATCGACTCCGAAAAAGACTCCGCAAATGGGGTCCATCGTCCAAAGCGCCAAATTCGGAGAGGGAGAGAGGTTCGTAATAATCCGATTTTCTATGCGTATGGCGATTCTGATTAGCCGAGACAAGACGGATGGTTATTTTCTTGCGCTTGCACGGTGCAAGCTGACAGCTACATCAACCATGTCAAGTGACATCCAGCAAAATTCTTGTTTTTTTCTAAAAGTTAAATAATTTTGCGTGGATGTAATATATTGAAATAATGTTACAATATTTCCATCAATATTTCAGTTCGAAAACCAATAATGTTAATTATAAAGGTACTAATAGTTATCAATTAAAGATGCTCAAAAATATTGTATGCATATATGAAAAACATACAAGAAGGAAGCTTCATTATGCGCACTGCAAAGTTACATTGGTTGAATATTTATTTTCAGCACTGTAAAATGAATTTATGCTTCTGAATTCTTCTTTCATTAACTTATATATTTTACACACATTGTTTTTAAAAACGCATTATAAAAATTATAAAAATGATCCACGTTCGCTATGAACATGCTCCAAATGCTCAAGTGCAAACTTCGATTTCGAGGTTATGTTCTGCTAACCAGCGTTAATCGCCGATTAACTCCGTTAACTGTCCAAAATCGACAGGTTAAATTAAACGGTGATTAAGGACCAGTTCCACCAACCTCGGTTAAATCATTGGTTAACTGACGGCCAGTTAAAATGAACGCTATACGCCATATTTAATCGTCGATTATCGGTTTAACCGAGGATCAACTTTTTAACCGAGGTTGGTGAAACCGGCCCTAAGTCTCTTTAATCATACTTTAGAAGATGGTGGAACCCAAGGTACTAATTAAATCGGCCCTTAGTAGTTAAATAAACTTAAACGTCCGATTGAAACTTTATTTACTATTTTCAATTTTTTAATAATTTTAAAATAATAGATTCATAATTAAACACTTTTATTCAATTTCAAATCTAAAATATTCTATTTTTAACTTATGCCATTTGAAATTTTTGTTTAGTAAAAAAATAATATTTTTTCAGTATTTAGCAATATTTGACGGACTATTTAAAATGAGAAATTATAGATAAAATAAATTTCAACTTTGAACGTTAGGATTTTAATTGTTTCATTCTGTTGATTTCTTAATTTGTGAGTTACATTTTTTTTATTTTGATGTGTATATAACAATTGAACAATCATTGATTTCAAACGACTAAAATAAATTAACTTCTAATTTTAAAAGTGTTCAGTTCTAAACGAAATTTAAAATAGTTTAAATTTTCATGATTTTAACTTAAAATTGCTTTGAAATTTTATGTATAATTTTCAACATTTAGAAAATCAGTTCAATCTTCAATTTAGAGCAATGAAAATTATAATGTGGATTCATATTTTTTAATCAGAAATCTTTCAACTGTTCAACTTATAGAAGTTAATTTGTTTTTTATTTTGTAATTGAGTGGCATTTAATTTTAAATTGTTCATAATGTTGAGAGCTTCCAATTTATGCGTATAAACTACTGAGGGTTTGAATAGGATAGTTGCTTGGCGGCGCTTGGTAGAAGCGCCGCGCCAAGAAATCTGTCAAATGTTTCTACTTTTTTCATTTGAGATTCGGAAGTTAGTCAATAAGGCCATTAAAATCCATCTTCGCTTTTCTTCTGTGATCTCAAATAAAGAATTTAAAACACATTTTCTTTCAGCAATGTAAATGGTAGGTAATTTATTATTGGAAAATGCAATTGTTGCAACTCATGCAACGAACCTATTGAAAAATTTTTAAGCTTCAAGTGTTAAAGTTTAAAATAAATGAATAAAATAATAGATTTCACTAACGTAATCACTATGATGACTAAAGAAAATTGTCAACACTAGATACCTCAATATTTGACATAAGAAATCGATTTTTTTCCTATTCATGAAAAAGAGTTTGTTGAAGCTTCAGTAAATTTTATTAATCTAACCGCACCCTTCCACCATTCCATACTTCTTTTATCCTAATTTCCACTCCATACAGCTTCACATTGGCAACTAACACGTCAAACAACAACCTTCTTCTGAAGTCATCCAAAAATAATCTCTCTCCAATTCCCCATACTAGTTTCTTAATTATTTTGGCCTTCTTCACTCTCTTCTGTACACATGCATCTACGCTGCCATTTCTCCTAAACAGAAAATCGACAAACACAAACTCTTTAACTTGTTCTTCTAGATGTGCGATTTTTCGTCGTACCACAGTTAAACTTACAGGCCACAGATCCTATGGTGCTCATAAGCTGGAATGCAGTAGATGTCACAGAGCCTCCAGTTATCGTACATTTGACAAGACTTAAGTCGCAATTCAAACTCTCTCTAAATTAGGAGTATACATAAGACTCACGTCAGCGATAGATTACACTATCTGTGGTTGGATGGATAGGACGAGTGTTTGGTGGGACCATTTGTTTTTTATTTTCTCGAAACCCCTAAAAAGAAAAAGGTTTCTTTTCAAGTTTCGTATATATTGTCGAAAAATATTCATAAATTCAAATATATCTCATGACAGAATTATTTTAAAAAATTGTACTTCAAATCATTTTTTGTGTGCAAATATTAACATAGTACAATTTTTCGAATATAATTTTTATTTAAATTAACCTGTTTTCCGCTCTATTAAACCATGATACCTATATACACAAAGTACTAATTTTTGTAATTAAAAATTTAATTTGTAATGAGATTTTTAATCAACATTGAATAGTCAATGTCCAAAATTATTCACTCAGACGTAAGATAAAACTTCTCCCTATATTTTCTCCAAACTGGGTAACTTTTTTAATCGAAATTTTTTACCTCTTGCTTCAAAAACTAATTAACTACATATTTATTTCTTGCAGTTTTCTGTCAACCGGAAAATCGTAATTTCGTAGACGAGCTGTGATAAAGACTAATTTGAGATGCTGGTTGAATGTTCTGAAATGAAATGCCTTCCTTTTAATTTCTTGGATCATGATGAGTCCGAAACCGCTTTTGAGGACCTCAATGACAAAGCCAAACTACCAAAACGAAATGAGATTTTCATTCTCGTCAAACTTTAAAGAAATCCAGGACAGACCAAAAGATGTCTTAATAAAATCTAACGTATGTCAAAATAAAGTAATTTACTGAAAATTCAATTAAGTGATCAATATTCCCACAAAAAAATATGGATTGTTCCATGAAAAAGTAAACCTAGAATAGGGATCCTGAAACCGATCTACCAAACCTTTTACGTCGAATTTTCCATGTAGATTTCATTAGTTGAATAATTCGGTTAAATTCCTTATTATTTGAATACCAGCAAGTTTTATTAACTTAATAAGTTAATAATTATACTTTTTCAGAGCCAGAAAATCAAAAATATAAATACTTTTCAAGGTTACTTCGTAGTTGGATACAATGATGCAATTATACATTTTTGAAATATTCAGAAGTTCAACAGAATTTTTAAAAAAGGCTTGAAAAATTTTGTTAAAAAAAATGCGTTTGACATGAATAGATTTCAAACTGTATCTTGAAAATAAAATCTTCAAACTCTTTATATCTTGGTCGTTTTTTTTTTACATTTCGCTCGTTGGTTGTATTCAAAATTTGACCGTTTTATTGTAGCAAGTAAATTTTATAATTATAACTCCTTCCAAAAACGTTTCCAAAATTAAATTTGCGTTTTTAATTCCTGTGCCCATCACTTAGAAAAAAGTCAAGCTTACAAACACTTACTTCAATTGAATTTATTTAACCTTAGATAATAATTTTGAATAATTTTTTAGAATAGTACGTACAAAACTTTTTTGTTATTATTTTTATTTATCGGAACATCAAGAATGGGCTTATTTCTTGGACTTGAAGTTCGATACAAATGATTGAACTCGAGTTTTTCTTGATTGTCTCGCTTGAATGCATTCAATGGCATAGCCAGCCCCTAAAATCTTGTCGTTCCTACACTTATCCCTCTTTCTAACCACTTTTTAAATTCTTCCTCTACCTTCGCTATCAATACACTGCTTTATATACTTCAGTTACTCTACTTATTACACCTCAGCTCAACCCTCTTTCCTACATTACTTTCTAAACAACTCCTCTATACACCAATGGAAAAACGCCCAAACTTTACCTTTCTCAGCTAGTTCCCTAACTAATAGTGGTTGGAGGACATATATATATTGTCTAGAGTGATCCTGCCTGCCCTAAAGCCCGCTTGCGTTTCTAGTAATATTCCTTTACTTTCCAACTTTCCTTGGCCTCCCAGAAATCTCTATTGCTTAGATCGTCTAGGCTGAATTCAATAGAGCTATCCTGATGTCTAAGGAAAAAACATAGTAAGTGACACTTGCCGTAAACATTATTTTGCCAAACACGTATGCCAGTAAATAATATATGTGACAAATGTTACTTATTAAGTTCTTCTGTTGGACAGCAGTATCCGTCTACAATTTTCAAATTTTTTCTTTGTCCCCTTTCTTATGTAAAGGTATGATGACTCCCTCTCTCCATTCCTGCTGGAACCTTTCTCCATTCCACACTTTCTAAATAACCATGCTTCATTCTCTATCCCATCCCTGCCTCCCGCCTGTGCCCTCTTTAACTTCTTAATCTGAATCTCTATTTCCTCCTACCCTCAGGCCCCTAAACTATCCTCCTCCTATTCTCTGTTCCAGTCATCCACCTCTCTCTTGTCCGACACCATAAGCAACCTCATGAAGAACGCTCTTTATTCTTCCAGTTCGATCATATTACTTATCTGCCCTCCTTTCCTTCTTACTCCATTCATGAATTTCCAGGAATCTCCTTCTGATCTAATGTTCCTTAATTCTTCGTCCCACTGTCTGTGATTTTCCTCCTTTTTCTTTGTACCTCGTTCTTTCAGTTTTCTTAGTTTTTTAAAATATTTATTTCTCCCTTCCTCAATTTCTCATAAGCTTCCTTCACTTGCTTTTGCTTCTGTTTGCAATCTTTACTCCACATGGCGTGACTAAATATTTTGCCCTCTTTTTAATTACCTTTTTCTCAATAAATTCCCCTAACTTTTCTCTGAGTTCTCTCTACATCGCTTCTACTTGTTATTTTCTAAGCTCCAATTCTCCTAATTTCTCTTCATAGGTTTGAATTGCCTCCTCCGTCCATATTGCCGTCTCCCGTATTAGATCTTCCTTCTTTGCTTCTTTTTTCTCTGAACCTGTATTCATTTCCACACTTATTGGTAAATGATCTGAGCCTACTTCTTCCTCTACCGAAATTTTGTCGACCTCCTCCCGCCCCTTACATTCGTTGTAAATCTATAACTGATGACCCCTAGTTTCCTATAAATGTCAATTGTCCTTCTTCGTTTCCTTTTGTGTTCACATTTAACACGCACTAACTCCTTTTGTCTAACAACTCCATGAATATTTCTCCCTCCATATTCAGTTATTCATCCTTTGATTATCTGCTTGTTGTCTCTTCTCCTCTGTACTACTTTCTACCGATTCTGGCCTTAAAATATCCTCTCACGACCAGACTGCCTTTTTCTTGTTCTTTGATCATTTCTTCTAGATCCCTCTGAATTACTCCCATTCCTCTCCCATTGGATACTATCACTATCCTATACATTTTATTTTTTCCTCGCATTCCTTTCTTGTATTCCCTCCTTTCCATCCACTGTTCCCCGGAATCCTCTAAACTATCTCTCAAGTCTTTAAATTCACTTGAAGTCTTTCGGATTCTTTTAAATTTTTTTCTCTTGAATTCTTTAGAAAACTCCAGAATTATCTTAATTTCTTAGAATTCACTTGTAATCTACTCAATTCTTTTACAGATTTTTGAATTCTCTTGAAATATTCAGGATATAGGGTAATCGCTACAATCATTAGTCACTTAAGGAATTTTTCCTGATAATCAATTTTATAAAGATTTAAATTACCATGGTAAGTAAAGCGTTAAAAGTAGTAGATAATTTATACATTCGAGAAATTAACAATAATGTGAAAAAACACCATCATTGGCTACGAAGACATAGTGGTTAGCATAGTCCAATGATTGTATGATTGGCCACTGAAATGTGGTGAAATACAGTTATTGGCCACCTAGTTGGCCACATCAGGTTATATATTACTAATTTTGAAATCACAGTGATTAGCCACTGAATCGTATAATTATTGGTAATGGATGGAGAACTGATGGTTTACTAGGGAAAAAAATTACTCGAAAAGATTTAATAATCGATAATACTAACATTGCCAGAATTGATGGATTGCCCAAAGTTCACAAAATAAATTATCCACTAAGGCCAGTAGTATCGGGCACTAACACTCCCACTTATTTTTGGCCTAGACATTAAACAAAATTATTTCAGATGCCTTACCTAAACCAAAATCTTTTATAAAAAATGCAATAGAATTTAAAGGATCCATAATTAAAAACAAAATTCCTAATAACCATCTTCTTCTTTCACTTGATGTCTCATCACTATTTTCAAATATTCCTTTAGATTTGGTTCTTAAAGAATTTGAAAAGAGATGGAATATCATAAAAAATAACACACAAATCCCATTATACGAATTTATGAAAGGTATTAAATTTTTAATGGAGTCAACCTATTTTAAGTTTGACAACTTTTTTTATGGACAAACATATGGAACCCCGATGGGTTCTTTAACTTCAGGGATATTGGCTGATATTGAAATGCAGGATTTGGCAGTTGAAATCTTTGACAAATTAAAATTCAAAATAAAATTTTATTACAGGTACGTGGATGATACTTTTCTGATCATCATAAATGATAAAGTTCAAGAAACTAACCAAAATTTTAATTCATATCACCC
>CAKNWW010238624.1:0-10993 GCA_932074435.1 Andricus kollari | reverse complement strand
TCAATGAGAATGTTTGTCGTATCTGAGAGCCTGTCTCGAGGCGTTTGCAATGTTAAGAACTATCACACAGTCAATGAGAAGGTTTGTCGTGTCTGAGAGCCTGTCTCGAGGCGTTTGCAATGTTGGAAACGATCCATCATCAATTTTGTCAATTCAAGTTCCCAGAGATTCAAAGGATGCTTTCAAACATAATTTAAACATAAATCTTGATAAAAACTGTTCTAGTCTTTCGAAACAATAAACAAAATCGGTGTCTGCGAAAAATAACTATAGAATTATTTGAATAATAAATTTCTCAGAAATATCTCAATAAACTACGTATCTGTTTAACACGTTCTTTCCTTTTAGCTTCAATTTCTCTTGCTAAAACATTCCTGTCTTATCATCGATTTTCAAAAGATAAAAATATTTCTACGAATTTCTAGAAATTTCGAAATCTTAACAGCCCACGGAAATTAAATATTCAGAAAATAAGCATCCAAACCTGTATAGTTTCAAATTCACAATATACGAATAATTTAACGATTAAATATTATACTTTCAAAAGTTATTACCTTTAAAAATAAACCTTAAATGTACAGTATTAAAACAAAATGTCAAATTTGGTAGACATTTCAATCCAAACAATCAACATCCTGAGAATAGTTCAAATTGCATACTTAAATTTAAAGCTTCAAGGCTGAACTCCAAAGTGCACAGAAGTGTGCAGCCCGCAAGAATTCCACATCGATATTGCTTAAAATTGCACGACATGTAATTATAATGACATTTAAAGTGATTGGATACACATCTCCACGAAGAATTAACAAAATTCTGGCCGTATTGAAAATCTGACAAAAATATGATAATTTATCCGATATTTTACTAACATAATTCATTGTAGGCTCAGTCTATTCCTTAAACTCCATGTTTTAATGGATTTCTTTTTGCACAGAAAAATGTCATTCCATATACATAAGATATTTTTCACTATTAAAAACTCTTTCGAAATGCATTAACATAATTGCACTGTTCAAAACGTCATACAATCTACTAGAACCTTGAAATTAAAAAAAAAAAACTTACTTCAAGTTCATGCTCCCCTCGCCAAACCACGATCCGGCTCGAAGGACCAAAAAATGTTATGAATTAATGACGGACTGGCGTGGCATAGCGAAGGAACCATGCTCGGTCATGTCAAAGTCGCTAAATACCTATTACCGATTGAGTCCGGCATACGAGTCCACGAGTATATTCATTGGACCACTCCCTTGGTGTCCAAGAAAAGGTTTTGGTTGTTGGTGAAAATTGGCACAGATGTAGCCTCCGGAAGCTACGACCACGATCGTTCACCGAACGATCGATCCCGACGCGACCGGAGGTGATACGTCATCCGACTCGTCACTTCCCGCAACACCAGAGGACGATCGAGTCGGGAAATCACTTAATTGAATTGAGACTTGAAGAGCCACGGACTTCAACCCACGGACCCGAACACCTGAGCTCTCTCGAAGACGCACAATTGATTACTGGACGTCGCAACTCACGAAAACATGGCCATACCAGCCTACACCTTGAAAGAAAAGCACTGGGAGAGCAGCAATAGGGTCCGAGTCAGCTCGACAAAAGAATCCCTACGCTACTACCTGAGTTCCCACAACAACAAAAGGTAGCAAGCGAAACTCAAAAACAGAGGGAAAACCTTGAGGAGAACAAGCACCGGGCGGAGACTATGCTATGATAAATGAAATCCGAAGGTCAATTAAAAGAGAAGCGATAACATCAAATAAATTATTAACAAGTTAAAAAGAATTTAAAGCATTCATCAAAGAGTTCATTAGAATTCCAAAGAATTTAAAGAATTCAAAATAATTCACAGAATTCTAAAGAATTCGAAGAATTAAACAAATTCAAAGGATTTCAGAAAAATTGAAAACAATTTCAAAAATTCTAAGAATGCAAAAAATTCTAAGAATGAACCTCAGGTTTTGTGAATAAGAAGGTGGCAGCACATGTCTGGGAATATTTTTATATTCTAACATGTAGTCACTAGTCACATTACAAAATTCTAGCGTATTTACCGACTCAGTTTGTGCGAAACCGGTAGGTCGCTAATGAGGGAACATTCAAAGAATGAACCTGAGGTTTTCGAAATTAGAAGGTGGCAGCATATGTCTGGGAATATTTTTATATTCTAACATGTAATCACTAGTCACAATACAAAATTCTAGCGTCGTTACCGTCTCAGTATGTGCGGAACCGGCAAGTCGCTTGTCCCGGAAAATTCAAAGAATGAACCTGGGGTTTTCTAAATTAGAAGGTGGCAGCACATGTCTGGGATTATTTTTATGTTCTAACATGTAGTGACATTACAAAATTCTAGCGTCGTTACCGACTCAGTTTGTACGAATCCGGCAGCGCGCATCTCCCGGCAACCGCGAGGTGGCGCCCGCATCTTTTTCTCAAGTGGCTTTCTCCTCTCTTTCTATCTGCACACGTTAGAAAAAGAGGTCCGCTCAATTTTCGACACGGTATCGGAGTCCAACTGCAGCCGCCATATTTAAATCATTTGTAATACAAGAGCTTTGAGGTGGGCATTGCAAATATTCAAAATATATACATTTAGCAATAATATAGCAGCTTTAATTGACCAGACAGACCTGCCCAATAATATTACCTGTCATTAAAAAAAATTAGCACGATATTTCAATTTCCTTTTTTTTAAATTGGCGGAAAAAAATAACATGAAAAGGTCAGTAAAGTGGTAATCGTGACGTCATAATGTACTACATGGCCTTAAACAAAAAATCTAAAATATATGCTACAGTTATGCAGAGTCGCGTGACAAATTTTTGTGACCCGTTTCTTAACCATTTTTTTTTGCTTTTAAAATTTCAATCATCACTTTAAAATACTTATAATTTTGGAAATTTCAAATCTCGAAAAAATTTTTAATCGCAAATTATTTCTTGGTTATAAGTTCTAGTCGATTCAAGCTTAATAAGAAGTTAGATAGCTATATAGAAGAAGTTGATATAAGTTATATAAATTTAAATAAGTTATAATTCACTAATAAATTATTATTCACTAAGCGGCGTTATCTGTTGAACACATTGGCCAGGGGGATGCAGAAAATGTCGCTGCATGCGCACAGTAGCGACTGCGCAGCTACATTTTATAGAACTGAGGTCTATAGATATCATCACGAAGTAGTATAAGGAGATCCAACTCTATGGGCCATTGCGGAAAATTGTACCCCCACTTTTCCGTGCCCACATACTATAGCACTTCGGATTACGTGTTCTAGCGCCTCTTACGGAAACCGTTATAACATTGGTTTTAGAGTTGGGTTTCAACAGTTTCAAATTTTGTCATGAGAGGCGCTACAATACGTAATCTGGTATGCTGTGGGTATGCTATAGGAAGTGGACACGGAAAAATGGGGGGTATCCTTATATTAGAGTTGGATCTCCTTATACTACTTCGTGGATATCATATTGAAGTAGTTCACAAACACTGAATACCTCGAATCGAATTTCTATGAGATTTTTAAACATTTTTTCAAGAATTTTGCTATACATTTGACTGAATTGAGGTATTTAAACCTTATAATGATGTGATTACAAACTCTCAATACCTCAATTGTGATTTCTAAGAAAGTCTTCAACATTTTCCAATGAATTTCACTATATATGTTATTGAACTTTTTTAAATCGGACTTCAATATAAAGTTTACAGAACTCTAGTAGTGTTAATCCAGATTTGCCCTACATTAAATCATGAAAGTTATACAGAATATAGAACATTTGTTCAAGGTTCGCTCTCATCCCCGACTCTTGAAATAATTCAAGAAAGTTTAAAGAACTTTTTTTGTCCGTGTGCAGTTACTGTGCGCTCACAAGATAACATGCACGCCATGTCTGCGATCTACCGACTATATGCATGTATTGTGTGTCAACACGGCCTGATGCTTACTCTCCGTATCCACGATTAAAATCGCACAAAGCTTTGGAATAAGCAGAACCATCCAGAAACCCTCCGAAATCCCCCCCCTCCTCTCACGTTATCTTTCATATCTTCATATACCTCCATTACCCTCTCGATCAGGCCTATCTTCATTCCCCTCCATAAAAAATGCGAACACTTTGGACCCCTTCGTTTAATGAATTTTTTCTCCCACGCCTTTACTTTAAGATTAAAAACTCAAAAAAGGTAGTAATCATCTCAGAAGACTGTCCTATATTATTCCCATTTAACAATATCTCGTGGATCCGATAAACACCATTTCACTTCTGATTGTTACCCAATAAACACTGTTAAATCACTTGAAAATGTAACCTCAAAAAACCTTTGTTTATTATTATTTTTTAGACTAATGAAAACATTGATTAGATTGGCGTTTTTTTGTTCTTCATGCTAAATAAGTTTCACTGTTCTACATTTTCTTTTACATGTCATTTTGAAGCTTTTCGTACGAAAACCTGATAAGCACCGTTAAATATTTTTTTTCTCCACGCATTTACAATAATGTTAAGAACTAAAAAAAAAGAATAAACATCTCAAAAATAATCCCATCAAACAAAGTCTCATTATCTCGTTGGCCATATAAACACCGTTTAACGTGTGATTGCGACCACTTAAACACTGTGAAATCCCTTAAAAATTTAACCTTACAAAACATTTGCTTCTTATTATATTTGGAACCATTGAAATTATTAATTGTTGGTTTTGTGGCTTTGAGGTCCATAAATGAGCGGCTGATAATAAAAAGTGGAAATATCTTGAGGGTGAGTAAGAAGCAGCTATAGAAAAGTGCCTAAAAAAATTGAATATAATGTCACGTCTGTGAAAAGCAGTAATAGAAGAGTGGCAGTAAAAAGTAGACAACGGTACTTGGGCCGTAAGAAACAGGAATAGAAAAGTTCGGCAGTAAAAAGTGGACACGGGCTTGTATTCAGCAGTTTTCGGTGAGTCGGCTCTGTTACGCGATGCGTCGGCCAGCCTCGTGTAAAATCCGAGCTCGCCCGAGGCCCGACTTAACGATTCGGTTTCATCAGCTATCGGAAGCTTTGACACGATGTGATGAAGTCTTGAGCTATTTAATGATTATGTTTTTCACGAATTCTTATGGAATGTTTCGGACTATCCGATTCTACAGTTTCATTTTTCATGATTTATGTTTTATTTTTCAATTGATTCTAAATATTGTTAAGTGAAAATAATAATCAATGATAATAATTATTTTTAATTTATTAAATTAATCAACATTTGTACTCTATACTTACCTCTGATACTTACCTTTCTTTGCATGCTATTTTAGGCTATAATCACAATTTTGGGGATTTTACGAGAAAAAGCCAAGAAGTTCTTATGCTCTCTTTATATATAAAAACTTTACAAAACCTTCAATGTCTGAAAATACTTATGTCAACATTACAAAATTTAGTTCTTACAATTTTACTTCAATTGGAAATTAATTGTAAATAATTGTAATACAAATTTCACAAAATTTATTCTATAACGAAATATCTCATGATTTTAAAAGGACAAAACAATTTTTTAAGTTAATTCTTTGTAGTATTTTAATAACTAATGAATATATTTTTAGAATATTTTTCCTTGATTCTGCCCTAGGCTACTCTGTATACATTCATTTTAAAAATGAAAAATATTAATACTTTTTATAAATATTCCTAAATGTTATTTGAATGTGATACACAATTAATTTTTATTTCAAAAATTCTTGTAAATAGTTGGTAATTTTATACATTTTACGACATTTTTGTACCATGATTGGCCTTAGGGAATAGATAAATAGAATAAATCAATTTTCATATTAAAAAAATGTTTCAGTGAAGAAAAAAGGAAAATTCAACAAAATTATAATTTAGGGCGAAAAATATTTTTGTATATAAAATAAAAATTTCGAAAAACTATTTATTTTTCAAGTTTTTTTGTTTTATTGTTTTAGGGTTATATACATATAATTTTCATAGGATTCTTGGCCAATTTCACAAAAATTTTCAATATTTCAGATATGTCAAATAAAAATTTCAACAAAAAATATAATTTTCAACCAAAAACTAATTAATGGAGATATTTGTATAATTTCGTTCTTTAAATCTATTCCGTAAGGCCAAACATGGTACAAAAATGTCGTAAAATGTATAAAATTACCAACTATTTACAAGAATTTTTGAAATAAAAATTAATTGTGTATCACATTCAAATAACATTTAGGAATATTTATAAAAAGTATTAATATTTTTCATTTTTAAAATTAATGTATACTGAGTAGCCTAGGGCAGAATCAAGGGAAAATATTCTAAAAATATGTTCATTAGTTATTAAAATACTACAAAGAATTAACTTAAAAAATTGTTTTGTTCTTTTAAAATCATGAGATATTTCTCTATAGAATAAATTTTGTTAAATTTACATTACAATTATTTAAAATAAATTTCCAATTAAAATAAAATTGTAAAAACTAAATTTTGTAATGTTGACATAAGTATTTTTAGACATTGAAAGTTTTGTAAAGTTTTTATAGATTAAGAGAGCATAAGAACTTCTTAGCTTTTTCTCTTAAAATCCCCAAAATTGTGATTATAGCCTAAAATAGCATGCAAAGAAAGGTAAGTATAGAGTACAAATGTTGATTAATTTAATTAATTAAAAATAATTATCATTGATTATTATTTTCACTTAACAATATTCAAAATCAATTGAAAAATAAAACATAAATCATGAAAAATGAAACTGTAGAATCGGATAGTCTGAAACATTCCATAAGAATTCGTGAAAAACATAATCATTAAATGAACTCAAAGCTTCCAATAACTGATTAAACCGAATCGTTAAGTCGGGCCTCGGGCGAGCTCGGCTTTTACACCAGGCTGGCCGACGCATCGCGTAACAGAGTCGACTCACCGAAAACTGCCGGATACACGCCCGCGTCCACTTTTTACTGACTAGCTTTTCTATTCCTGTTTCTTACGGCCCAAGTACCGTTGTCTACTTTTAACTGCCACTCTTCTATTTCTGCTTTTCACAGACGTCAAATTATATTCAATTTTTTTAGGCACTTTTCTATAGCTGCTTCTTACTCACCCTCGAGATATTTCTACTTTTTATTATCAGCCATTCAAATGATGAATAAGATTTAGATTTCTATAGGATCTTTCGGTTCCATACATGGGTCCTCTTCCATATATTCATTTTATACGAACTATTTTTTTGTATGAAATTGCTGACACTACTTACTAACTTTAATCTGACTGCTGCCCTATCATTTTCCGCGACTTTGTGAATGTTTGAGTCGAAATCCGAAATAAGCTTCACAATTGTTATCTCGTTTGTCTTGAGTGGCATGCCAAAATTCTTTCCTAGACTTGCTATTTTTTTCACGTTTTCTGGAATATCTACATTTGTTAAGTTAACTAACCACTTTTCATCTGTCTTTATTTACGGATTTACATGGAGTTGTTTTTCCTTTCATTCTTGTAATTTTTTTATGCAATTTATTTTGTGAGGCTTGAAAATTTGATTTATCTTTTTGGCTTCAAATGCGAACAAATCTACGTACGTAGCGAGCGAAAGAGCCTTTTTTATTCCTGTTATTGAATCTTTCTACTTTTTTATCTAGGACATGTATTGTTTCATGGATGTCCCTAATTTCATTGCTTGAGTCTAACGTACGAGAAATTAATTTTCCTAAATTTTGCTTTACTGTTTTTCCTGTTAAATTGAACCGATTTAAAAGCCTACTCTTTACTAAAAATATTTTTTAATTTATATATTTTGCCATCTTAATTTTTGCTTCTGGCCATCTCTTAACCTTTTCGATACTGCTTTACCATTTTCTATGCAAATCTCGTTGAAAAATCCTTGGCCACCTGGTGGCTCGTTTTGGCCCATTGTTTGATAAATTGTTGGTGGCTTTTTGCGACCCTTAGTAAAAATATTAATATTTGCTCTTGTGGCCTTAGGGTCCGTAAATGATGAAGAATATTTAGATTTCCACCAAACATTTCATCTCCCCTCTTCAGTGATTTATTCTAGGAAGTTACATACTTGGTATAGTTTTTTGGTATATTTCAGTGCGCTTTTTTCCCTAAGACAATTGTTTTTGCGTCGAATTTTTTTATATGTAAAATTAATTATTGTTCTGTATAACTAAAATATAATAACAATCTTTAAACATTTACATTCAATTTGTGTTACCTTTAATTAGTTTCTAATTAACGTAAATTTGGAACATAAATTTCTTATTTTAACATCCACCTATAGTCCTAAGGCATTATTGCACTATACTTATTCACTTAGAATACTGATTTTTATTTATTGCATACATTTTAATGAGCATGAGAACCATTAAAAGAGCGAAACTACAAAGATATAAATCTAAACGTATGATACGGAAAAGAAGACGGATAAAACTTAGCAATCTGTTGTTGAGTTTTAACTAAACTTTTTAATGTTTTCATATTGTGTGCCCCTCCCATATTTATTGCCCTACCCCCATTGAGTATAAGACACAACAAACAGTTCAAATTGTAAAGTTTTACATTGTTTTTATATTCTTTGCGCCATTTCTTTTTTTGAGCATAAGACACAGAATAAAAACGAAAACTACGAATGATAAATTTGGACCTGAGTGATGGAAAGGCAGATTATTCAGAATGGTAATTAAGAAATGACCTGAGATACCGAGGGCAGATAATTGGAAATGGCAATATGTTTTTTGAATTTTCTCTGAACGATTTGATGTTTTTATGTATTCTTTGCTCCCCTCCTTTATTGAGCATCAGACATAATCAGAAAGTTATATACAGTCGAACTTCGATAACTCGAACTCCGATAACTCGAATTTTTTATTACTCGAACTTTTTTCTTATTCCCGGCCAAAAGTCCTATTTTATACGCATTAAAAATATTCGATAACTCGAACTTCGATAATTCCAATTTCGCGATATCTCGAACAAAATCTTCCTGTCCATTTGACTTTTCAGACTCGATAACTCGAATTTCAGTATGTATTTACAAATTTTAGCAAGGAAATTTATACAGACGTACTTCCTAAAATTTGGAAATTCACAGAATTCATTAAGGGCAGGTGCTCATTAGTCGTCATGCAATCCTTACGAACACTGAGGACGCAGTCCCATGGAGGTAGATTAGTAGAATAGTTTGGACCAATGATGTGATTGTTAGAGTTTGTGCAATATACTGATTGGTCAAAACTATTCCACTATTCTACTAATCTACCTCCATCTACTGTGCTCTGAGGCCCTTGTGTTCACTTGACCCTAATCATCCAAGTTGAACGTTTACCTATTTAATCATGGACATAGGGAAATGTACCACTTTGCTTTTAAGTGATAAAGGTAAAGTGATTCGAGAAGTCGGAAAAGGTATGAAGGCGAAAAAAGACATTCCAGCAGCATTCAGGATTCCTCCAAACACTTTGTGTACGGTTATAAAGGAGAAAAATGAAATTATTTCTGCAGCTGAAAACTCTTCATTTCAACTTGGTCGGAAACGAATGAAGCTTTCTTCTTTTCCAAACCTGGAAATGGGTACTCTGAATTGGATACAACGTGCTCGGGACGAAAATGATCCTATGTCGGGGCCACCAGTGCGACAGAAAGCGGAACAATTTTCTAGTGTTTAGCAGTTAGAAATTCTGATATTTCTAGGCCTTTGCCTACATTCGATTCTTTCCTAATATTGTACTTGGTGTACTTAGTGTATGTTCTAGATGTATTTTCGTCTCGATATAATTATCCGACAACTCGAAGTTTTTTTTGCTTCCCTTGGTGGTTCGAGTTATCGAAGTTCAACTGTATTGGGAAACCGGGGAGACGGAATGGCAATTAAGAAATTATAAATTTGAAGACCTGAGATACGGTAGGCAGATAATTAAAAATGGCGATTTGTTTTTGAATTTTGCCTAAACTACTTTTTTTATATTCTCTACTCCCCTTCCCCTTTTTGAGCACAAGACCCAATAGAAACAAAGTATTATAAATTGTAAATTTGGAAACTGAGAGACAGAAAGGCTGGTATTTAAACATGACAATGAAGATTTTTTTTTGAGTTTTTTACCCCTAACTATTTAATGTTTTTATATCCCCCCTTGAGCTTCAGACAGAAAAATAAGCAAAACATTACAGATTATAAATTTGTAAACCTCGGAGACCGAAGGGCAATCAACAGAGGGGTTATTCACTGAGAAATCAGGGAATCAGAAAAACATGAATGCGGCCGTTCATAAATGCTTCCTTTGTGAATCCCATGATTGCCCATTGATTGCTCCAAAGAATCCGCTTCGGACTTCGCTTGAATGGCAGCAACGCCGTGAAACTGACGCCGGAACGTACAGTATATAACAATAGTTACCACATATAAATAATTTGATTAATTTAAAAATTATTAGCATATTGATTCATAAAAGTAATATTATATGTGTTTATTATTAGACGAAATGAAGAAAAAACACGAGAAGAGATTGGCAATCGTCCAAACAAAGATGGTTTTTATAGACGTAAATATTGACATTTAATTTCAATTTAATTCAAATTTCGAGGTCGCGATTTAGGACTTAGATCAAATTAAAAATTTGGTCTCATGTTGAGTATCTTTTTGCATTTTCTTCCAAAATTTATCTGCAGTGGAGTTGACATATTTGACTAAACTATTAATTAAAGCTCTATCCCCTAGCATAAACCTAAATTTTTGAGGTGCGTTTTTGTAGAGTCCATAGTAATCTTCTAATTTTCATTCGAATCTAAGAGGGAATGCAACTCATTCGCAGAAAATTTTTCTAGTTCGTTCACTGTTTCGTCAGTAATTGTTTGAAAAGAATAAGAATTATCCAAGTTCTGACAACCAAATAAATTCTTAATGTATTTAGGAATCTCCACAAAAGTCAAATTTTGCTTGCAGTTTCTGTAAAGTGCTCGTTACTTGAGAACATGATTGTCTCTCAATTATCGGTTTAATTATCGACCCG
>CAKNWW010238620.1:0-19450 GCA_932074435.1 Andricus kollari | reverse complement strand
TCAATATACAATATACAATATACATATCTATTTTTTTATTTGTTATATTTTATGCATATTACGAGAAGTTGGATTTAAAAATTTTTAATGTGCAAATTTGAATTTGGCGACATTTGGCTCTATTGTTGCCATACACAACGTAACTACTATGCTTTAAAAAACAACCGGCAATTATAATGTCGAAGAACTAATAGAAGGCTTAAGCAACACCGAACATTAAAACTGTCGCAGCCGTTTATAAGACAATTTTTTACGAAGTTAAGTATAACAAATAAATAATGTTCATTAAGGGCCTACCAAACCGTTTTGGTGTTAAACATTTTTTTTATTATAAAAAAGTTACCGACATGTTTCAACTTGTAATTTCAGGTCCTTTTCAAGGCTTTTATTCTGTTATAAAGAGAGGAAAGAAAAACCGCTGAAGACTGTGTTGAGTTTTTTCAGTATCATTGACATTTTTCTGTATCTTGTAAAAATTCTGAGAAGTTTAAAATAAATTACATCAAATGTACATTTTTGGAAAATTTACAATTTATCATAAAGATGGAGCTTAGAATTTTTTTCTTAAAAAAAAGGAAGTATCTACGTTTACGGAAATTTCGGTAAGAATATGGTCTTTTAGAAACCATGAACTAGCGTTTTTCTGACGGCCAGCCCATATTTGGGCCAAGGTTTGACCGTTTGTCGGGTGCATCATAGTGACTTGTACAAGCCAATTTTATGCTAACGGTCAGGCCATCTCTTGCTCAGAGTCGGGCCGATTGTATTTTCACAGTCTTTTTGAAACAATGAACTAGCGTTTATCCGACGGCCGGCCCATATTTGGGCCAAGGTTTGACCGACCATCGGGTGCACCAAGGTGACTTGTGGCTAACCCACTGCTGTATACAGAGTCGGACAGACCGCATTCTTGCGGTCGTACCGACCAATCTGCCACAGTTTATCCGATATTCGGCCCAAAGTTGGGCCAGAATTGGGCCGACAGTCGGCTTTTCGCCCACCGCCGACGTCGGTTGCCAACGTCGACGAGACCATGGCAGCTTGAAAACATCTTAGTCGGTCCAACTCTGGTTACCGTAGATCGGTTACCAAAGTAGGACCGACTTTGGGCCGATGGTCAATCTCTGGCATCCGACCGAATTTCGCACCTGGGAACCTTAAAAAATCTCATAGGAAAATTTCCTTGAGATTATGCAATTATTAAACTACATTTTGTTAAAAATTGTGGTTGATGACTTTTTGTCGAGTGAAAAGCTCATGATATTTATAACGATACTCATGATAGTTATAACTATCATAAGTTTTTGACTCACAAAAAAGTCGTCAACCACAATTTTTAACAAAATGTTGTTTAATATTTGCATAATCTCAAGGAAATTTTCCTATGAAATTTTTAAAGGTTAAATCGGAAATGATACGTTACCAAAAATCAAAATTTTGTTGTTTACAATTTTAACTTTATTTTAAAGTTTTAATAATTCTTACAAGATACAGAAAAATGTCAAAGATACACAAAAAACTCAACATAGACTTCAGCTGTTTTTCTTCTCTCTCTTTATAATAGAATAATCCTTGAAAAGGACCTGAAATTACAGGCTGAAACATGTCGGCAAATTTTGTACAATAAAAAAATTTTTTAACACCAAAAAAAGCGGAATACACCTTAATGAACATTATTTATCGTATACCGCAAAAATACATTCTTTTAAGTATAACGTGCAAAATTCAATAAAGTCCATTTGACTGCCAACCTTACCCATAGTCGGGCCAATCGTATTTTGAGGGTCCTTTTATAAAATTTACTAGAGTCTATTCAAATTTCGGTCCGACCTTCCGCCAGAGTAGGGCCGACGTGAAGCGTAAGCCTTACTTGCTTACTTGCACTTGTTGATATCACGTCGATAGTTGGGCGAACCTCACTCAAAGTTTGGCGAACCTCTCGCAGAGTTGGGCCGAACGTAATTGTATGTTCCCTTTAAAAAAATACGCCACAGTCTATCCGACTATCAGCCTGACTTTGGACCAGAGGTGAATCGACGCGACGGTCGGGCGAAGTAGGGTTACTTCTACTGTTTATTATTACGCCGACAGTTGGGCGCACTTGACTATTACATGTCCAATTTTAGTTTTCCTAAAATAACTATGTTCTTGTGCATTACAGTTGAAAATTGTCAAAAAATAAGCAAAGTAGACTAAATTACCTAAAAATCTAAAAAAATACCGTGTGCTAGCTCTAATAAAACTGTAGTTATGGCCTTCTGAATATAACCTTCTTTTATGGAACTTATATATACGTTAAGTTTCTATTGCTTGCTTCTGCTTCTTTCGGGGTGAAAAAATGGACACAAAAGAATAAAAATATATATAATTCTGTAACAAAAGAACGAAATCAACGTGTTGATTTTAGTATTGCAGGCGCTACAGTCAAACAAGAACATGTAAGAAAATAAGATTTATTTTTACTGACGATATTTGATCCTTTTGTACAAATAAAAGTGCAGCACATAATAAATTTTGTGACACATAAAGAATTATCCTTTGCGAAGATTTGAAGAAAGACTTTAATAGTACATTGTGTAAAGAGTGGGGTATAGTTCCATATTGCGCACGCGGGCGCCATTGGTGCACGACCGGAGCGAGTGCGCCATTAGCGCCCACGTGGCGGAACATGGAACTATACCAAACGAGTTGCACACATTATTTTTCATCATCAATGCACGAAGCCATACTTCACAGCGGTTTTCCTTTCGCATAGTGACATATTGCGCCGACATGGCGTGTACAATATGCCACAATGTGAACGGAAAACCGCTGCGAAGTATAGCATATACCGTGCATGCGTGATGAAAAATATTTTTTAATGTTTCTTAGCGAGGCGTAGACAGACTGCACTGTTCTCAGTATTAGTTAACTCGATTAAGAATCAAGTTTTGGAAATATAGGCTCGTGAAGACGGGGAATATTCTTTAGAGAAACTAAAGATCGTACATATGAAGTGCAAGGTGAATTATAGAATAACATTTATTATACGACTTTGTGAAAGTCTTATCAGTTCCTAGTTTCAAAAAGAGTGGAGGCTGTTATATTCACAGAGAGCAAGCTGCATCCTGGCCACATAGTCCGGATGATACCTAGAGGTCTGGTATATTATCCAGACATTTTGGAAATCTGTATGAACAGACTCCATCGCCTGTTCAATAAAGAATCCTAGCCCTATCTTCATATCCATATTCATTCACTAGACCCAGCATCAAATGTAATTCTGGTGAAGGTAGGATTTGCAGAAAAGTTTTGTCTTCACAAGTATTGAAAAAAGGAGGATTGATGCAAATTTGATGGGTTTTCGCACATGCTTTCACAGCTCCTGCTTCACGCCAGTTCACGTAGTTCTGAAGTATGTTGCCTACCGTTCTGTAAATTACACGCTCGTTCAGCTCACCTTTCTTCCCTTAACACCACAAAAAGAGATTTACAAATTTGTTACCCATAATTTTTTGATATGAAGCGTAGTTTTTGTTTTGATCGTGAAGAATAACATTAAAAATAAAAAAAATTAGATTTTTGGAAAAACGACGCAAGGTACGACGAGTCTTTTTACAATGTTTTTTGTAAACGCATTTCTCTTATTGTAACTCTTTTTGTGCAATTATTTTACATAAATTGAACTTCTTGAGTATTTGTTTTTTTTTACAGTTTTTTTGAAGAACGTTATACTTTTTAAGCCCTCTTGTGCAATTTTGTTGCGCGATTCGGCATTGTAAAACTTTTTGTTGATTTAAAAAATGTACTTTCAAATATTAAACAGAGACATTAAGCCATTAGACCCTGAGTCGTTTTCTTGCGTTCGGCTCTTTTGCCGTTCTCAAGAATTCGATTCTTGGTCAATCAAAAACTTTATGATCTGGCACTATGATCGATGTTTCAAAACAATTCTTTTTGATACGGATGTAGTTATTCAGAAATAAGCTTCCGTTGTGTAATTTCGTGTATTTACAAAAGTTTAAGAAAAATTACTTCCTTTTAGTTGAAATGAATTCTTCAAAAATAAAATTCTTTTTTACAGGGATTTAATTATTCATCTTTCTATTTCAAATGATTAAAAAAAATATATATATATATTAAATAAATAAAAAATTATAGGAACGTAATTGCGCAAAATAGGTCCCTGTTGTGTATTTTTGTACATTTATAGAGGTTTTAAGATCAATTAATTTTCTATAATTAAAAAATAAAAAATATGTTATTTAAAATAAAAAGTTATATCATGGCATTCCGCTACAAGCTAAACACTTGGTTGCCAGAGATTTGTTACAGGTATGACTTAATCATATTAATCAAAGACTTTCCATGTGTGAAAGCATCACCCTTGATACCTGCAATAATGGTGGTCTAAGGAAGATTCTTTGAATACTTTAAGAATATTCATCGAATACGTATACTGTGTATACAAGACTGCATTTTATTTTACATTAAAATTATTTCGGAGTTTTACTTTATTATTTATAAAAATCGTCTTTAATGTTTCTGAATGTTTACTTGTAAATAGAAAACAAGAAAATCTTTGTTAAAACTATATTACTAATATAAAATTGTTGATGAATTTATTTTAGAAATTTGTGAGAATATTTCAAGTACAGTCCTTTAAGTATTTCTTGAACACGCACTTTACGATCTCTTTGCTATGAATCTGTGGTCTCTGTTTTTATTCACATTTAGATTGTAGACACATTTTTACTGGATTTAAGAAAAAATGACAAAAAGATAATTCTTTATCATAATTTGAAATAGAAGTTTTCTTGAATTCGATTTCATCAGATATTTCAACGAGATTAATTGTCGAATAAATTCTCAAGATTGTTTGATTTAGATTTTGATTAAAATGTAAAATTTTATTCAGTTTTGTTTCTTTCAAGATACAATTAATTCTCAGAAATATTGAGGGGAAAAATATAAATAGTGTGAATAATTCTTTAACAATTAATTTCAAATTTAATTCTCACTTTCAATTAATATGAGCATAACATATAACGTTTTTTGTAAACATATTTATCTTATTGCAACTCTTTTTGTGAAATTATTTTCAATATGCGGGAAAACACTGATGGACAAAGTCCGAAACGAGATAATCCTCCAAGAATGTGGTACAGGGGAGACACTAGTTGATATATGGGAAAGAAATAAGTTAAGGTGGTTCGGACATCTTGAAAGAATGAAAGATGACTGACTGATCAAACAGGTGTCTGAAACAAAGACCTTGGATACTAGTGGGCCCAAGTGGGGAACTACACATAACAATTTCGTGAGGCTCTCCACGTGGGGTGATCGCTGGAGAGATTGATCAGCAACCTGGGTAGGAGCAGTGTTGCGGAATGAACGTGTTGGTTAAATAAATAACACGAGAATTCTAGATCAATCTTAAATATCCATACCTGTTTATTCCCACTTTTAGTTTAACGTGAGTCTTGGGGTTTAACTCGAATTACCCCAAATTTAGCGAAAATAATGTAAAAAACACAGATTGTAAAATTTAACATAATATATTTGAAAACAACAGAAATGTTAACAGATTACAATTGATTGTGTGAATGGTAAAACAAAGAAGTAAGTTTAGTGAATAGTGAAGTGGTTTTCAGAGGTAAATGCTAGGGAGGAGCGACGAAAGGCAAAAAAATTACAAGTCCGAATTTTGAATTGCGAGTCGAAAAATATGGAGCTTGTTGCTCTACCGAGTGCTAATTTTTATCTGAGGAAAATTCCGGCTTCGAGGGTGCATGGAGGTACGAGAGTTGGGTAAGTTGACTAATTTGGAAAGAGAGGGAAAAATTTGGCGTAGGAGGGATTGACAGGACACGCCCATTGCAGGGGGTGGATCGGAAGGGCTAGGTAGATGACCTAAGGAGACCCTTGCGAACTTTCTCATGATTCGAGGAAACTAGATGAGCAAGCTGACCCTCAATAAAGGGACTTACAGGATAAGCCTAAAACTTTACAATTTGAATCGAAGGATATTGAATACAGATGCTCAAAGCTGTAAAGGCCTAATTTTCAAAGGTACGAGAAAAGCACGTTCATATCATAAAATCAAATAGCCTAAAGGAATTTAACTGAAACTATACAAACTTCTTGAAAATTATCTATCTTAAAATATCCAAGAACAGAACATATACAATAGTCGAAATATTAACTTAAATGTTTATGCAGTAACAATACCTTACACCTATATACTTATCAACCCTGTACCTATATATCCATCCAGACACTACTACTTTCTAACCGAGCAGTCAGCCACGTTGCATTGGGCTAACTCCCCAATGCAACGAATTATGCGGTTACGTCACCAGTATCGCGCAGTGCCACTCACAACAGGCCTCTCTCGGATGGAGGCCATGGTTCGGTTGGGAGTGGCAATAAGACCGAACCGAGGCGACGACCAGGCAATAACCCCGTACAAACGTGAGAACATCGATTTAAGTGGTCGGACCAAGTCAGGAGGGACATCCTTGCCTGTTAGCAAAGAAGCTCACCGCCGCGAATAGGATTCATGCAGAGGTTACATGACCGTTGGTTCAATATGCACATGGAATACACTCATAAAACGCCTCAGTATTTAAGAGATCAGGTATCCTTTTTGCGCAAAAGCGGATATGAAGCTCTTTTTCGACAAGAAGAAGAGCAACATCCTCCAGCGAACATACCACCCGTTCCAGCAAGACCACCTTTGCAGATAGCTGATAATGCCAACATGAGAAGTAGGAGATCTATCCACCAAAAAGACTTTCTCAGGATGGACAAATTATCTGAAGCTAATAATGCCCTCCCCGATTTGCTCAACGCCTGAATAAGACTCGTAAGCGTATTGCACAGCTTCAGCTTAAAATTGAAACGGCGAGACGGCGCCTTGAACGGCAAGTAAAATGGTTTCAAGAAAATTCCACATTTTCCACTCATCCTTCCCGCCTGTTAAATAACACGTCACGTGCCGTTAAAAATCCGCCTATTTGAGAAGAGATTCAAGTCTTCTGGGAGAAAGTGTATGGAGATACTTGTCAGATAAATGAAAACGCTTCAGATATATCATTCTTTCGTAACTTTTGCGAAAGATACAGGCTGAAGGCTGCAGAGGAAGAGTGTCCACTAATTACTCCTGAAGAAGCAAAGAAAGTTATCGCTAGAATTCAGAACTTTTCAGCGCCAGATCCAGATAAAATCAACAACTTTTGGTGGAAGAAGTTCACTTCTACGCACCAACATGTAGCTCGTATATTTACTACTTTCTTAAATGGAGAACAACCCATTCGGCAGTGGCTAGTGGAAGGACGCACACTATTGATCCCTAAAACCGCAGATTTGTCAAGTCCACAGAACTACAGGCTTGTTTAAACACCAGCTACAGGCTATTCACTAGCATCCTCAAAGAGAGGATATTAACAACTATCGAGCCGGTATGGAGGTAATAATTGAACAACGTGCATGCAAGAGAGGGCTGGCAGTTTGCAGGGAGAACCTGTTAATAGACAGGTGTATTACCCAAGACTCGATCAGGTATCGACGCAATCTGTCCATGTCTTGGTTTGACTACCGTAAGGCATTCGATAACACAAACCATGCGCTATTTATTAAGCTCCTTGAGTGCTTGGAGGTGCATTCGAGAATAGTGAGATGCATACAAGAGCTTATGCTCTTGTGGCGGACAAGATTTGTCATAACATCTGACAAAAGACAAGTGACTACCAGCTATATCACATATAAGAGAGGGGTCATCCAAGGAGACTCTCTCAGTCCGATACTTTTCTGCCTCTCCCTCTTGCCTCTATCTATTGTCCTCCGAGGCAAAATCTCTGGATACCTATGTGGCCCGCCAAACAGAAGAGATTATAAGGTCAATCACCTTTTATACATGGACGGCCTTAAACTCCTTGCTTCCTCGAAAGAGGATCTTAACATTCTTGTGGAGGCGGTGAATAGGTACACTGAAGCGATTGGCATGAGCTTCGGACTGGACAAGTATGCCTGCGTCCACCTACACGAAGGACGACTAGAAACTACACCATCGAGTGGCGATCGGGATATTCAACTCATAGGCGGAAATACCATTTAACATCTTGGTAATGGAGAAACATATACATATCTTGGAATACCGCAAGCGGAAACCCAAGATGTGCGTGTGTTTTATACGGCCCTTGTAAAAAGGTATCGCCAAATTCTCAGAAAAATTTGGGCTTCCGAATTATCTGGAAAGATAACATCCAGGCGACCAATATGCTGGCCGTTCCTATTATGCTCTACACATTTGGCGCAGTAAAATGGAACGTCGATGAGTTGAAGCAACTTGACCGAAGCACATGCAAGATGATAACAATCCATTGAAGTCATCATCCTAGATCTTCCGTACCTCGAATATACCTACCTCGAGATAAAGGGGGTAGATGCTTGCTAAGCTTGGAGTGTCTTCATCGAAGAACGGTTCTGGCTGCAGCCTGCTAAGTTCTAAATAGTGCAGATTCTCTTATGCGACTCGTACATCAACATGAAGCCAACAATGTTGCGGCGTTTTTATACCGTGCCGCAGATAGGGCCGCAGAGGAGCTTGGACTCCCATTTGATTCCAGCGACACTACACATGGCATAGCATCACTAACACCTTGGGTGCTAAAAAGTCGTGTACAGGAAACGTAACATACGCTTTTACTAAGAGAACATTTTGACAAGTCCCTTCATGATCAATTCTGCGGCATCATACGTAGAGAAGAGCTCTCGATGGGTCTGTTCAACATATTTCTCAAGTCTGCTGGATTGAGATCGGAGACTGAAGGATTTCTTTTTGCCTGTCAAGGCGCCGTTATAGACACCTTAGTTTACCGCGGTCGCATAATAAATATACCTGTAGGCGATACTAACTGCCCAGCGTGTAAGCAAGAGCCAGAAACACTTGGGCATGTTCTCAGTGGATGCTCAAAGTATGCACGTTACGGGTACATCGAGAGACACAATGCGGCTCTAAAAGTGTTATATTACCATCTTAGGCACTTCTATGATGTTGATCTCTTGCTCGTCTTGCCATACGCCCAGGGGGAACTCGAGTCCGTTGTGGAGAATGATCAGTGTAAGATCTACTGGAATTTCTCATTCTCCACCACTCAACGTATCGGTGCTACAAAGCCTGATATTGTCCTCCAAGATCTGAAGACCAAGATCATTTACATGATTGAATTCTCGGCACCAGCCGATGGTAATATCACGGCAAAGGAGGAAGAAATACCGGCGAAATATCAAGCACTTCTTGTCGAGCTGAGCAGGCTGTACCAAGGCTAGAAAGTCTATCTTGAAGTTCTCATAATCGGCTGTGTTGGAGGTATGAAAGCATCATTTCTTAGCCAACTCAACAAGATTCCGGCTGGCCAGCGTCAGGCTCATTCCATCGCAAACCGGATGCAAAAGGCTGTTCTTCTGGGATCACTTCATCTGGTCCGTCAACACTATTCCTCATAACATTCCATAAAGATTGGTAGCTCTGAAAAAGTATCCAGAGGTGAAACCTTCATCTCCAACTGTCCCGTCTGCCGCGTAAGGTCATCCGCGTTTCGAGACCTGACTGCAAGGAACAGTGTTGAACGATGTTATCTCGCGTAAATTTCCCGCTCTTGCTTACCTTATAGGACAGAAGGAGCAGAAGTGGATGGCGTAAACGCTCCAGTTGCGTCGGGATTGGTTGCTTTAAGAAACCATGATCGTAGCTTCCGGAACCTACAACTTCTCTAATAGTAATTATATAATTATATATAATTATAATAATTTTATTTTACTATAATTGCATTATATAATTTTACATAAATTGAATTTCTTGAGTCTTTTTTTTAACAGTTTTTTGAAGAACACTATACTTTTTAAGCCCTCTTGTGCAATCTTGTTGCGTAATTTGGTTTTTTAAAAGTTTTAGTTAATTTAAAAAATGTTCTTTCAAAAAAATTCATCAACAAAAGCTGCACGCCCAAATAAGATCTATAAATTTGTTACCAATCATTTTTAGATGGAACGCACAGTTTTTGTTTTAATCGTAAAAAATAACATTGAAAATACAAAAAAAAAATTTAATGACACATGGTTCGAAATAAAATTAATAGACGAAAGTTGTTCACCCAAAAAGTATCCAGAAATTTGTTATTAATAATTTTCAGATAGGACGGGTAGATTTTATTTTAATCATAAAAAATAAGACAAAAAATTTACAACTGATGATACCGATGATTTGATCGGTCAATACAACATCGAAGAATGGATCTAAATTACTAATTGTACAATAGTATCATATATTAGAAACTTAAATAATAAATCTAAACTTCGTCAAAATCAAAACCAATTTTTTATTTTGTATAAGACTCTTTATAAAAATGTTGATAACATGTATTTTTTATGCTTTTAAATTTACTCACCTTTATTGTCAGAATTGAAAATACTCCACAATCGAAATCAGTGCCTAAATAAGTTGTAAAAAATTAAGTTTTTCCATAGTTTTTATTGAACAGCATTTTATTGCATTTCATCGATTTACTTAAGTTTTTATTTTCACGTTTAAATTTGCCGCAAAGTTATCATCGAAACTTGAAATGATTTAAATGAACAACATCAATGATCATTTTTCAAACAGGTAAAGATGCAGCGTTGTAGCCCAGGCGCTCGTTGGCGCTGCATATCGAGTGCATCTTTATCGTCTTGGATTTTATAGGTGGAAGACCATTATTTTTATTTTCATACTACAAAAATAAGCATCATACTTAGTTTCAACTTAACGGCTATGCATTTTTTACTCATTTTTTTGAGCCTATTTATGTGGGTGCAAGACGTAGTTTGTTGTGGAATTCAGATGGAAAACGGTAATTTTTTAACTTTTTTTGTACAAATTAATGAGTGTGCCAAATTTAATGCAAACGGTTATGAATTTTTAAAATAATTTTTGGATTGATTTGCAACCCTTCTTCAACCCCTTGTCGTAAGAGTGCAACGCAAGACGTTCATAGTAGAGTTACATATTACGTGCGTAACTCATACAAAAAAAAATGAATTGAGCGAAAACCACCCGGAAATTTCTGGCGCTGCCTCCTAGATGATGTGTATTAGAGGATTCATGTATATATGTTCATTTTTACAGATTCTATTCATATACAAATTTTGGAACAGTAATAATAAGATTGCACTTGATCTAGAATACCAGTCATCATCTGAAGTTTTAACTAGAAATACCATGTTCTGTTTCAGAATCAAAGTGCTGCCGGCGATGGTGTTTGATAACTTGAATTCTCTGGAGACACTAAGTCTACAAAATAACAAACTAACACACATACCGGACGACATAACGGAACCCATCCTTGATACATTAAAAGCTATTGATATAACAGGTATGTTTATGATGCGTCCTTTCGAAACAGTGCAAGTTATCCATTAGTGAGGATCCAAAAGCTTGTAAAAACGTATCATAAAATTTGCAATCATTGGCATATATGCTGACTTGGTATCTTTTTTTGTGTTTTTAGTAGGTTTTTGAATTTAAAAAAGTGTTTGAATTCTTTTTGTTGTCGATTTAATAACAAACTTTTAACAATTTTCATTGATTGAAGTTTAAAGGATAGTTTCAATTCAATAATAAATACGCTAAGAATCATAACTTAGTTTGCTATCATAACATATTACAGAAATTATGCTACTAATGCTTTATTATGTCCGGAGCCTACATTTTCTCGAGAATGTGATATCTCAAATTTTCTCCAAAATATTTTGTCCGTGCGGTACACACAGTCTGATTTTAATTGGAAGTTTGTAACTTCTAAAATGTTATTGGAAGGTTGTTGGCTTGCTTCAACCTAATCCTTTGCCCAAATTGCTACATCCCGTAAACTTTTTCAGATATCTTTATTTGAATGTGCCAAAAAGGTGATCTCACCTAAAAAATAAAACTTTGCGATTGGACTCAAACCATGGAAAAGTTTATTTGTATTTGTATTCATTTCTTAAGTCCCTAGGGCTAAATAGCATTATAAGAAACAGATAATAAAGTATCTATTTAAATTGTACACTACCTGGTCTAATGAAGGTAAGAAGAGTAATGGTAGATTAACAGCTATGTATGGCAGATTAGCACAAGTAAATAGGTTGGTTTGAAATAATAAGATGTAACTACTGGTTCGTAAACAATTTATAATAATATAAAATTTAATAATGCGGAAAATTAAACATAAGTAATGAGTAAAATAAAAAGTAAAAGAGAATTCTCTACAAGTTGGTAACGTTGGTTTATAAAAATATGCATCTATGCTGCTAAGTAAATTACATTTTTGGAAGATACCAATGCGTGATTTTAAGGCTAGGGTTATTGATGTTAAACAGGTATTCGTAAAAAGATTTTTGGAAGTGATGGCCAGTATCAGTAGATTACCCATAAATAATTTATTGTCTTGGCAACAATCAGCAGGCCAGCATGCTGCCTGTATGGTGTTATATGCTCATGCTTAGGTATATTCCAAATTAAACGAACGCAAGCATTCAGTGCACGCTCTAATTTATTATCCAGTTTGTCCGTTATGTCGTCGTAACCGATGCACGTAATGTCAAAAATTTGAAGAATCAGGCTCTTAACTAGGAGAATCCGTTTAGGTGTTGGTAATGATTCCTTACTGATTTTTTTGCTGGAGTACTCCAAATGTCTTTCTTGATATTTTAATGACATGATGTTTCCAGGAAAAAACACGGTTGAGCATGCAACCCATGTCCTTAGCCACCTCGAAAAATTCTATTTCTTGGCCATAAATTAGAAGTGGTGGAATGGTCGCAATGATTCCCGGTGGTGGGGAAAAGAAAGGTCCGCATAATAGTAGCCTTACTTTTCTTGGGGTTGATCCGACGCCCATTGTTTTGAACACTACGCGATCGATGTTCTCCTGCACTTGCTCAAGCAACCTTTTTAAGGAGGAAGTAGTACCCAAAAGATAAAGCTTAAAATCATCGGTACATTTCTGAAATTTTCAATGTTTGAACTCGCTGTCCATGTCAGAAGCGTGGAGCCCTGATATGCCTCAGTACAATTGACTCTATTTCCCTGGAAGTGTTTGGCGGAGTTCGAGTGGTGGCAGCGCTAGTGCCGCAAGAGTGACAGAGATGGCAATAAAGCACTCTTAGTACCCCATTGTGCTTTGGGCTGTACGTCGTTTCCGCATGAGTTGAACAACTATATAGTACGTCTACTAGGTGCTCGGAGTGTACATGACAAGCCCTGCGGATATCAGCGGCAATGCCTTGGCTTAAAATGTGGCAACGGTCTGCTAAAGTTCAAATGACACCGACTTGACACGCCAAAATGAAACCCTCCGTGTCCGACTTCAATACGGGTGATTTGAGGATAGCAAACGTTGACTCATACGGTATCGACTGATCCTTTACATTTCTGTGGAAGGTGCCGTGCATCCAAGCCTCATGACCATGACACAGGTGGTTACAGTTTATATATATAATTAAAAAATAAGGTTTAACAACCACCGCAGGGTCTCACTGAGAGCAACTGCCATCTAAAAAAAATGACACCGGCTCCCAATAGGACCGCGGTAAATCACATTCATGGCCACGTCTCACAACCGTGAGATGGGTGGTCAGAGGACACGATGAAATCAAAATGACAGGCTGGCGTAACCCTCGTGTGTTTTGAGGACACGAAGCGACCCACGGATGACAGCTTTCTGCATTCATTTCGCGATTGCCTTGACATATTTTCCGCACGCGGGTATGGCTTTAAGGTTACGAATCAGTAATAACTTCGTACCTCCAAGAGCATCTATCACAAGGACAATTACTTGTACCGAATATTTTGGGTACAGCTTTTCAGCGCCCTTTTAAGGTCTTGATACCTCTCCTCCTATTCTTTCTCTTTAGCAGTGATGTTGTATTCAGACGGTGCCGAGAATTCGATCACGAATATAGTTCACTTCTCGAAGTCTTGGAGAAAAATGACTCTATCTCCCTCGGAGCGTTCGGCAGGGCAGAGTCGCGGCCAACACCGTAAGAGAGACAAAGATGATAATAAAGGACTTTTAGGGCCGCATTATGTCTGTAGATGTACGTCGTGCCTGCGTGGGTGGGACACCCCGATAGTATATGTTCCAGGTACTCAGCGTGTGCATGACACGCTCTGCACCTATTGCTGGGAACTTCTTGACATAAAGTGCGCTCACGGTATGCTAAGGTGGAAATGACACCGTCCTGGCATGCGAAAATGAAACCCTCTGTACCTGAATTAAGGCCTGATGATCTGAGGAAAGCAAAAGTTTGCTCCTTCGACAAGGACTGTTTTTCTACATTTATATGAAAATTTCCGTGCATTTTCTTGACGAGCAGCTCTTGATGGAATTTTTGAACTTCTGCTTTCTTCACTTCGGCTTTCAGAAGTGAAGCATCTAGATGGAGTAATGCACTTTTCTCACTTCTGATGTTAAAATGCAGGCCAAGGGTCTCGGCCGCTTGCTCCGCGGCTTTGTAAAGGAACGCTCCTTCACCAATCATCTCGTGGTTCCTGACCATTTTTAAAAGAGGATCTCTGTCATTGGCTACGATATAAGCTATACTTAGAACGATACGGTTATGAAAAGACACTGAAGATTAAGAAGTCCGCGTCCGCCTTGACGGCGTGAAATGTATCGTCCATTGAACTACCCCAAACGAGTAGAGTAGAACCGGGACGGCAAGCATGTTAGTCGCAGATATCTTGTTCAACACTGCCAGATTGGAAGACCAAATCTGTCGAAGAAGATGCTTGTATCTGCTTCGGAGAGACTCCTTTACTTATGTTGCGTCCTGAATGCGGCTTTGAGGCACGCCCAGGTATGTATAGGTCTCTCCAGTGTTAAGACGCCTGATAACACCTATATTCACAAGCTCAGGGTCCTCGGGAACGCCAACAATCTTTCCGTTCTTCAAATGAATTTTGGCACATATATCCAATCCAAAGTCCATCCCAATCTCTCCTGTGTACTTCGCGACAATATTTATGGGAGTTTGAAGTTTGCCTTTACCAGAGGCATAGAGCTTCAGGTCATCCATATAAAATACATGAGTGACCTTATGCTCGCGCTGGTTAGTGTCGCCACAGAGGTATCCAGAAGAATTTCGTAGTGCGAGAGATAGAGGCAGAAGTGTGATGCAAAAAAGTAAAGGGCTCATGGTATCGCCCTGAAAGACGCCCCTCTGGAAGGTGACGTTGTTTGTTGTCACACGATAATTTCCAGATGAGATAGTAAATCTAGTTTTCCAAAGAGGCATTAATCTCTCTATGCACCTCACAATGTGTGGATGAACCTTTAAGCTTTCGAACAGACAGATGATGAGTCTATGGGAGGTTGAATCAAAAGCTTTCCGGTAATCAATCCAGGCCATCGATAGGTAACGCTGATAGAATACTGCGTCTTTACAGACACATCTATCGATGAGCAGGTTCTCCCGACATACTGCAACACCTTTTTGGGAGCCACGTTTTTCGTACGTCTCACGCTACACAGGCTCAATTCGTCGAACAATCCTGTTGTTTAGGACAGCTGTAAAGATCTTATACAGTGTGTTCAAACATGTTATTGGCCTGTAATTCTCTGGGTTGGATAAGTTGCCTTTTTTCGTTAGGAGGATAGTGCGTCCTAACACCAGCCACTGCGGAATGGGCGTCTCTGACTTTAAAAATGAGGTGAATATGCGGGCCAAATGTTGGTGTGTAGAAGTAAACTTCTTCCACCAGAAGTTCTTGATACAATCTGGTCCAGCACCGGAAAAGTTCTTCGTTCCTCTAAGTCCTTTTTTCACCTCTTCGGCAGTGATTGATGGACATTTATTCTCAGATTTTATGAGGTTGTCGCAAAATTCCTTGAAGCGGATGATATTGTCAGTAATTTCTTTCAACTCTAGTGTTTTCGGGATCTTGCATACCTCTCTCCAAAAAGTCTCTACCTCGTTAGGCTTGGGTGGATTTTTGACAGAAACAGGGTGATCATTGAACAGGCGAGATGGGTCAGCGAGAAACCGTTGATTCTCCCTGATCCATCTCTCCCTCTACTGTATTCTTCTCCTTGCGTCAGATAACAGCCATATTTTGTCAACAATATGCTGCTTGATTGTCAGCAGCTTTGACTTGTTTAGTGTGTGATTCAAGATCCTTAGTTCTTGGGCGAACTTTCGAACCCTTTCCGTGAACGGTCTACCAGATCTTATGTAGTAAATCACACATTGAACACGTGACGCATTCTGTCTTGCCCATCCAATCTTCTTGTTCAGTTCATATAAGCGTCTTTTGGTCTTTCGATCCATCGTAGGTTTGAGCCTTCGATTTGAATCAGCCAAAACTCTCGCAGCACCATAAACTGGGCAACTGATGGTCCAGAGGTCGGATTCTTGCGAGATTTCTCCACGAAGAGAGGCATCCATTTCAGCCAGATCTTGGGGCTTAAGAGGAACTTGCATGTTAATGTTCCTTCTTGTCCTGAAATCGTGATCAACTCTCAGCAGGTGCCTGTCTTCCGCGGTTCGTCTTAATCTCGTTTCCTCATCTTCGGCCGCAGCTTGAACAAGCAGCGGTTGGGGAAGCGCTCTGCGTACATATCCATTTTTCCAGAGGTAGGCGCGTTGATTTCGCAACGATTGAAGCGAAACGTGCTGAAGCTCTGGGTGTTTTTGGCACCACAAAATATGCATACGTGCCACAAAGCCTCGGTGAACAGGGATAATGCTGGCATCGTAGCATTCTAGCCAGTCATCCTCAAGTTGATTCGTCCACTCAATGTGGGCGTTTCTCCTGTTCGTCGTCGTGTTTCCATCTAAATTATTTTCAGCACCCCGAACTCTAGGATTATCGGCATTGTTCGCCGACCCATTGTCGGGTGCTCTGCGCGTTCGATTGTTTTGAACCGCATTTACAACTTTTTGGTGTTTTGGTGGTGTCATTGTTGTTCCCACGAGCAGCTAGACAAAGGGTTCGTCCATCCTCGTAGAGCCCTGCATGCAAGGATAAGGCTGCATACACTAAGAGGTCGCCCGGTATCTCAGAGTCACCGTTTAAGACACCTCACCCAGGTGCCATCGGGACCATCCCTGGACAATTATCCGCGACTGCTTATTAATTATTGTAACCATATTCAGCAGAAACCCTTGGTACTGGGACCCTCTATCCGCAACCCGAGGACGCGTTCGGTGGCTTTGTCATAGGCCCTTCGGTTCAATTCCTAAGGAATCAGAACGTTAAAATTAATTTTTTTATTATTGCCATTCCGGAGTGAGAGTATGACCTTTTGCCTCATTAGGTTAAGTGACAACTAAGTACCGCCGGAAGTTTGTGAGAAACCTGTCGATAACTTCCGAGTTGTCCTGAGTTTTGATTTTCTGTAAGGGTTAACGGAGTCAAACGACCCTGGTATTATATAGCGAGAGAAACAAGCCAAGAAATTCGAAGAGGATTAATTAATTTTTATTAAGTGCTAAAAAGTGGCTCCCAGCCTGCAAATGGTTTGGAGTAAAGGATTCGCTTACGAAATTCCTAGGCTTTGACGGAGTTATCTTTTTGCAACAAGCCCCCCACTCGCTGCTCCTCTCAAATGACACATTTAATGTGGATTCAATGCCTACCCAGGTATTCGCGTGGTGTGAAATACCACCTCACAAGTACCCATATCTGAAACGAGGCATCGATAAGCCGGGCATGCCCATCGTTTCGCCTTCAAGAAATCCTTACCAAGTCCAGATGTCTTCTTGATTTTTACGATAGATTTATCTCGGAAATACGTTTTGCCTCAATTACGTTAAGAATAATCAATGATTTCAACGATTTTAATCTAAAGTTAATTCTATCATTCCGGATACATGAGTTGTCATTTTACGAAATTTTCCCTCTACACGGAGGATCAGATTGGGCAGGATTAGGAAAAGCTTCAATTCTCAGAATTTCACTTTCGGCTTCAAGCTTCAGAAACAAAGTCTCATTGAAGATGAATTTCATTTTGAAATCAAGTCGAGTGATTCCTAGAATTTCTTTTTCTACGATGCTGACACAGAATTTGTAAAGAGAAATATCTAGGACCCTTGCCTTAGATATTTCAGCCCTTCATCGATGTCCTTTTTGGATAATCGCTTACGCCTAGGTTGTGGTTTCTCGATGGAGGATTGTCCTTACCCTTTTTTCTACACGCAGTTTCTTCATTTCTATTCTCATTGGTCCTTTGGTCCGCGTTGAATATTTATTACTTTCCTTGGGTTTCTGTCTCAAATTTTTCGAAAGATTTTTGCCAGATGTTAGCCATAAAAGAAGAAGACCTCACCTCGTGCAGGTCTCGAGTTACAAAAATTAAAAAGTTAAGAATTAATATTTCTCCAATCACCGACGTGAAAGTAATATGTTCGGAATGTGCACATTATTCCAATTCCAACGACATATAATTTGTCCATAAAGGTTGAAAATTGGAGAACTAATCAATATTAAATTAAATATTGGGCTAAAGTTTCTTCAATTAAACTTCTTCAAATCTTCAACTTTTCGAAGCAAGTAATATACAATATTTGAATCGGAAAAATGCCTAGATGCTGATTATATTATTTTCAAAACGCTAATTGCAAAATTGACAGTTTTTCACTTTACTTCCTTTGACCTGTCTGTGGACAAATTATCCCCGCTGCGGTAAGGTCGCCGAAGCAGATATCAATGAAAAACCAGACTGTTGACCAATGACATAAATCAATCAAGAAAAGAGTTGCGCGAAGAAAACCAAAATTGGTCGTACTTCAGGACCTTCTCTCGGGGAACAGAGTATAGTGATCTGATCCGACCTCAGCGGTAGGTTCTCCTTCTGGGTCCGAGTCATGAATCTCCAAAAGTTATCTATCTAACGAAGCTGTTTCCTCTGACGTCACTTTATCTTCCGACTGGTCTAGGTCAACATATTTCAACAGTTCCAAGAAGATCAGTTACACCAGCCCCCCCCGCACTCTTAATTTTCGGGTTTTTTATAGCCCACTGAATTGCGCCGCAAATGCGCTGCTATGCGCCACCAATAAAAAATTTTGCGCCACAAAACTCTAGGAGTTATAGCAGGTGTTGTGGGGGGGGGGGGCGACACGCTAGCTTCCCCCTTTGAAAAAACAAAGTTTAAACTACATAGACTTGATGATCTCCACATGCGCTGATATGCACCACCAAGGAAAAATTTTGCGCTAGTTAATTAACAAAGATAGCATTTTGGGGAGGGAGGCAGTGTGACGCAGGTGTTAAATCCTCAACAGTTATATCCAATATAAAATTAAGGATATAGAGTTATTGGTCTTCAAATGCGCTCATATGCGCCACAAAAATTGTTTGCAAACATTAAAAACTGTCCACGATACGAAGTTTTTAACAACTTACAAAGTGATGACCATGTGATGACAGACAAAATAAGAAGCTTTT
>CAKNWW010238567.1:0-16649 GCA_932074435.1 Andricus kollari | reverse complement strand
TGTTAACTTCTCTCTCTGGCAGATGTCACATTTTTTAATGAAGTCGATGACTTCATTCTCCATATTATCCCAATAGATAATTTCTCTGAGTCGCTTTATGGTTTTTTTTTAAAGTGACCTGATCCGATGTTTCTATGTGCTTTAGGCAAAAGGTTTTGTTTGTCCTCTTCCGTTAACTCTTTGTTTGGTCGATGACATACAAAGAATGAATGTTCTGGAAATTTGTTGTAAAGAAGAAAGTTGAGCATGTCATGCAACCGCACTTTTTCAGTGTTTATTATTAAAGGGTCTTCCATGTGAAACTTGAAGATTGTCCAGTTCTTGCGATTAGTGAAATCCTTGATGTTCTTATACAGCAGTTTAATCAAGTCTTTTTCTTGATAATCAAGGAGTTGGATTCGTAAGAGGGAAAACAGATTCTGTTTGCTCACTTTTATCCAGTTTTTTTCCGTTAGTGGCAGGTATTGTCTTAACTTTAATAGGGAATCTATTTCTTTTCCATGCCTTATATTCTTCAACTACTTCTTTTTTGTCCTTGGGTTCAACAAATCTAAGCTGAATGGGCTCCACTTCATCATTTTCGCTGTCCGTTTCAAAAGGTTCATGTGCGGTGTTGCTGTCCGCAACTTCTGTTGCGTGTCCCTCTTTACCGCCTCCTTCACGTGTTGGATACATGCTCGACAATGCATCGGCGGCTGTATTTTCTTTCCCTTTTATATATTTGACTGCATCCTGGTAGCCTTCAAGACGAAGTCTCCATCTGAGTAGTTTAGACGCTGGATCTTTAATATTGAAGAGCCGTTTCAGGGCCTGATGATCTGTTTGAATTATGAATTTTCTTCCTAACAAGTATTTTCATAATCGTTTGACTGCCCAGACTATAGCAAGTAATTCCTTTTCGGTTGTGTCGTAATTCGTTTCAGGTTTATTGAGTGTTCTAGAAATATAACAGCAGGCATGGCCTCCTTGAGAAAGGATGGCCCCTAGACCCACATTTGAAGCATCTATCGTTAAAATAAATTGCTTGTTGTAATCAGGGTATCTTAACACTGGCTATGAACATAAGCAGTTCTTTAGATCTCCGAAGGCTGTCTCGCGAGCTAATGTCCATTGAAAAGAATGATTTTCCTTTGTAAGGACAACGAGTGGCTTAGCCCTCGTATAAAAGTTCTTAATACATTTTTGATAATACCCAGCGAGTCCCAAAAACGATTTCACCTGTTTTGGATTAGTGGGTGTTTTGAAGTCCCTTACCGCTTGAATCTTATTGGGATTTGGTTTTACCCCTTCTGCTGTGATTACGTGACCCAGATATTCTAACTCTGGTCTGAGATACTCACATATGTCAGGCTACAACTTCAATCCCGTTTGTCGCAGTCTTTCGAAGAGTATGACGAGGTTCTCATTGTATTCTTCGAGGCTTGACCCGAATACGACGATGTCGTCAAGATAAACAAAGCAAATGTTTCCTAGCAAACCTCTAAGAGCATTGTCCATCATCCTCTGGAAGGTTGCCGGCGAATTCTTAAGACCGAATGGCAATCTCTCGAATTCGAAATGACCTTTCTGTGCACTGAAACCTGTATATTTTTTTGATTCTGGATCCATAGGTATTTCATGAAATGCGGAGCTTAAATCAAATGCTGAAAAGAACTTCGCCTTTCCTAAGTGGTCGATTATATCATCGATTATTGGTACCGGGTATGCATCTAGGTCACTTCTTTCGTTTAGCCTCCTGAAATCAATGACAATGCGCCATTTCTTCTATCCAGAAGCATCAGCTTTCTTCAGAACTACTCACAACGGAGAGTTGAAAGGTGATTTTGAAATAGAGATTACTCGCTTATTCAGCATCTCTTTCACTTGACGATTGATTTCAGCTTTATGACACTTTGGTTGGCGATAAGAAGAAATGTTAATGGGTCTCTGATCATTTAAGATAATTTAGTGTTTTTCTAGATTTTTGCATGGGAGAGGATCTCCTTCTAAGGTAAAAATATCGTGATAACTTTGGACAATTTTGTTTATTTCTTCTCGGTGCTTTTCTTCAATATGCGAGAGTCTCGTGTTTGCTCTAAGAAGTTCTAATCTTTTGGCTAATTCCTTCGTCGTAATAAAATGTACCCTTTCTTCGCGTTCGGGTTGAACACTTATGTACTTAAGTTGAATTTCCGTGGTTGAAAGCGTCATCATTTGCTCTGTCTGATTAGAAATCGGAATTCGTAATTCATGGTTCTGAATTCTGTAAATTGAGTCTGGAATATGTGGATGATCCGTAATCAGCATGTGCCCCTGTTTTTTCCACTTTCATGGTAATTATTTTAATCGAGCTTTTTGGTACAAATGCCCCGTCATCGTTCAATTTATATTAGGGTGATTAGAATGAACAAGCTTTTTTAATTAGGTTGAAGGAGGATCCACTGTCCACTAAAAGTCTTCCTGTTCTGTTTGTCCCATGTAAGTCTGCTCTGATTGAGAATAATCTTCATGATATTGCGGAGACTCGATCTCTGTTGATAGTTGCTCCTCTCGATGGTCCAGGAAGTTTTCTGGGTTTTGTTCTTCTACCTGTAAATTGTAGACACGATTCGGTGGGCGGGACGTTGAGTATCCTATCGGGAAATTTCGGTCTTTGCTATAGCATTGGGATTCGTTGTGTCCCGATCGGGGCATGTTGGAATGCTGTCCTAGGTTGAGCAAAGGCCGGTTTTGACAGAGGTTTGTTACTGGTCGCAGAGGACGAACTTGTGCGCCGATTTCGTCCTTCAAGTTCATTATGTATTTTTATATCGCCGATTTTTCCTCTATTTGAATCGCTAAGCGTCGCGAGGTTGGGTTAGCTTGTTCTGTTTGGACCGAGTCAATGAGTTCATTATAATGCTGTCGGAACCGCATATTATAGTTCTGAACAGTTTCCATGCCTGCTTGCTTGACGAATTCGATTTTTGACCGACTTAACTCAACTGAACTGATTATTCCTCCATTTTGTTTTAAGGCGGAGAAAAACTGATGGTAATCTTCTATTGAGCTGAAGCGGATGGCACGTTATGCTTGATCTTTAATTTTTTCGGCTATTATGAAATCTAAAAGTAAATCCGGTTGCGAACATCTTATTTTCGCACGTTTCACTGACTTGATAAAGTCCTCGACACATACATCATCACGTCCTCTCAATTTTTCGACGGTTCTAATGATATCCTTTGCGGGAATGGACGTTGTCGCGGGAATGGATAATGTCTGTAAACGAGACGCTTGAGAATTCGCGAAGTTTCTTCGCCGCGTCGAGGATGGAGAGCTCCTTCTAGACTCTCGGCTTGGTAAACGATTTACTTGTACACTTTCCTGAGGGTGTTGGGTTACTGCTGGTACGTTCTGCCTGGAATTTTCATTCTCTTCCGTTCGATAATTTTCTAGTGCGGGAAGAGACGAATTTTCTAATAGTTGGGCATCGAGATTTTCGCGAGGGGGATTATATGGTGGATTACTGCCTTGCGGCGGAAGAGACGAATTTTCGGCTTTTGATGAAACGCGAATTTCGCATGATGTATCTTTTACCCTAGTGTTGTTACCAGAGATCTCATCTTCCGTTAACAACAAAATCCCCTGTTTAGCGAGATATTCGATTTCTTGTGCGCGCTGAGCATTTTTACTGTTTAAAATTCACAGAGCATCTTCTATTTTCTTTTGAAAAATTTCCATACCACTGAGTTTCTCGATAATAAATTTCATGGGGTCATCCATCGTTGTGGGTGTTTCCTGCGAACCGGACCCTAAATCTTCGCTAGACATATTCCGAGCCGTGAGGAAAGGATTGGTATCGGGATTAAGGTTGCCTAAAGATCCTTCACTTGTTTCCGATTCTTCTGTCGAGTACCCTACTAAATTTTTCCTATAAGCTGAGAACGCCAGTGTGAAGTAGTATTTTTATCGCGAAATTCTAAACTTAATCGTTCGGATGACGACGCAATTTGCACAATATTTTATTAATTTTATAAACTGAACATTTCTTTCTAAACTTATGCAACAGAAGTTTAAGAGACGCTGGCGTAGTTGAGAATCGATGGTAGGCTGCTGACGTTGGAAGGATCAGGCGGGATGCTGCAGCTACGTAGGCAAACAGCTGGCCGGAAAATCTGGAAATTCTTTGCCTCCCGCGGTGTCTCCTTTGAAGAGTGACGTCTCGCCTTTCTTAAGAGTCACTAGTAGCTTCATTTGATTTTTACTATTAGCGTGATCGCTTTTGACTAAAGATTAATCGTTTATTGATCATCTTTGTATGCCCTGGTAGTTCACTTGCGCTATCTTTCAAAACCACGTAGGTTTTTAAAAATATGGGACTAAGATCTCACAATTCACTTAACTTCACTTAACTGTCTTCACTTCACAGATTCTTTTTGTTTTTATCCCCGAAGAACGTCGTATCGATCAAAGGGATCATGGCCAGGATCGCCAAAATTATGTGATGGTCTAGTAAATTTACACTCGTTTAACTAAGATATGAGATACTTTTGATTATTCAACCGAAAGATACAGACAGACCTATCCGTAGACAGGGCACAAGGACTACTGAGGTTCCGAGGGCCTTGCATAGGCGTCGTGGGCGAACTACCCTTAGCTAGAATCTAGGAGAGGGGAGAGTGGTAAAGTAAGAGTATTACACGTTTATGAGCATTTTCAATTAGAATTTAAAAAATCGTGTTTTCTACCTTTATTATTAATAATTACATTATTTAAATTTCGTGGGGAAACGTATCGCTTCATAATTGAAAGGGCACTAAATATAAATAATAAAAGAAGTCAAAGCGATAGAAAACATATTATTCACATTAAACAGTGCTTTCTTCAGGGTTGCTACAATATCCCAATTTCTAAATTCTTCTATAGGTATAAAACCAATCATCCACCTGTAGAAGATTAATGATGTTAATGCACCCAACTCTTTGTTTCTTGATATATTTTAAACACTTTTCAGTTGTGTTTTCAAGTCAAAAAGATTAAGTTTTAACCAAAGAAATGAATTTGTAACGAAAATGATTAATTTTCAACCAAAATTATAATAGTTAAAATGTTAGAAAAAAATTTTCAAACAAAACAAAACGAATTTTCAAGAAAATAGCTCTTTCATACAAAAAAAAAATTATTCTCAACAAAATAATTTAATTTCAAACCCAAAAGATGAATTTTCTACGAAAAAAAGATACGGTTTCAATAATTTATATAAATTTTTAACTAAAAAAGATTTACAAACCAAAAATAGAATAGTTCAACTTACAGTTAGAAAAGTAAATTTTAAACAATGAAAACGAGTTTTTGACCAAATAGTGGAATTTTCAACCCAAAAGATGAATTTTCTACCAACAAAAAAAACTAATTTTCAACTAAATTGTTTTTTTTTTTCAACCAGACGGCTAATTTTGTAACGAAACAGATAACATTTCTATCCAAAAAGGTAAATTTTTCACAAAAAATGGAACAGTTCAAGTGAATTTTCAACTAAAATAATCAGTTTTCTACCAAAAATAAAATTGTTAAATTTTAAATTATTAAAATAAATTTTCAACCAAAAAAGAAACGAATTTTCAACAAAATAGTTAAATTTGCACCCAAAGAAATGTATTTTTAACCGAAAACATAAAGTTTCAATTAATGAGAGTACTCTTTCATAAAAAAAGACGGATTTTAATAAATAGTTGTATTTTCAGCTAAAACAGATAAATTTTCAACCAAAAAGATTAAATTTTGACAAAAAATGGAACAGTTACATTTTCAGTTCAAAAAAGTAATTCCAAATAAGAAAAAACTAATTTTCAACCAAAAATATCAATTTTAGACCAATAAGATGAATTTTCTACCAAAATAGAAGAATTTGTAACAAAGTACATGAAATTTCAACGAAATATTTAAATTTTAAAGGAGATTTTAACCAAAAAGATGAATTAATCAAAAAGGAGAATAAATATTATCCCACAAGATTCGAATTTTCAATAAAATACACGCGTTTTTAGCCAAATATTTAAATGTTCGACTTTGGAAGATAAATTTTGAACCAAACATGTACGGGTTAAATTTTTAGTCAAAATAATTAATTATCAACTATAAAACAGAATTTTCAACAAAATAATAACCAAATAAATGATTTTTTAACAAAGTAGTTCCACTTCCAACTAATTAATTGAAATTTTTAACCAAAAAATATGAATTCTTAGGGAAAAACGTGATTATTTGATATTTCAGCCAAAAGGGATTCCAATTTTATACCATAAATAGTTGAATTCAACCACAAAAGATGAATTTGCAACACAATAGTTTGAATCCTCGAACAAAACAGATTAACTTTCAACCAAATAGTTGCGATTTTTAACGATAATAGCGTAATTAAAAAAAAGGACTGTATCTTTATTTCTCTCTATAATGTTTTTGTAATAAAATACATATTAATTATGATATATATTTGTTTAAACAATAAATGATTTAAATTTTCTATAAATGCTCTTTTTGAGTTTAATGCTGAGCATATTCTCGAGACGATTTGCTCAACCTTACTTATTACATTCTCATCATAATGAGAAGGTATTGATTTTATGTGAAAAATGACTTTCGAGGATTCCATCAAATTTCGACGTATTGAAGCCCCCTGAGTCAGAAAAAATAGTTCTTACGTCGGTGTCTGTCCGTATGTCGTTGTCGTCGTCGTCTGTATATCGGATAACTTTTGAAAGACTTATCGGAGGTGATGGTGCTTTGGTACACAGTTTCAGGGACCAAAAAAAAGATCGACTTAGTTAACCAGCTATTTTGGATCGAAATTCAAAAAGTTAGGGCACTTTCATAATATTTTAGACCATTTTCTTCAAAATTCCATGGGTGGCTATCGGTATTACTCAAAAATCAAAACAATTTATCATTACGACTTTTTTCGATACAAATAAAATTGACAGAGTTATAGCATTTTCAAAATCCCTCTAAAAAAGCGAAAATTAACATCTTAAGCCAAATGAAGCACAATATGAAAAAAGTCAAGAGAAAAAAACGTTAGTTTTTGATAGCCCTACAAGATTATCATGGCGACTTTTTGAGTTTTCTTGATTCTCGTATTCCATCAAATGTCGACGTTTTGAGGCCCCCTAAAACAGACAAAATAGTTTTTACGTCGGTGCATGTCTGTCGTCGTTGTCTTCGTCTGTATACTTTGTGAAAGCTGTACAAGATTATCAAAACAACCTTTTAAATTTCCTTGAAAAATAGAAAATTCAAATTTTGATTGCACAAAAAATAATCAAAAATTCCATTTTCCGGTCAAACTATGGAAGGAGCGGCAAAAAATGAATAAACGAAAATTGTTAACCCAAAAAGGAGCAACAAATTTAGTTTTTGTTTTATTAGTAAAAAGCAACATTAAAAATTAAAAAATTAAATTTTTGGAAAAGCGACACAAGGTACGAAGAAAAATTAATCGACAAAAGTTGTTCACTTAAAAAGGATGTACAAATTTGTTATTAGTCATTTTCAGATAGAAGGAGTAGACTTTCTTCTAGTCGCAAAAAATGAGATAAAAAATTAAAAAATTAGATTTCTGGAAAAGCGACACAAGAGACGAAAACAATGGCAAAAAAGTTGTTCTACCAAAAAATATCTTAAAATATGTTATAAACTCTTGTTATAAAAATATATTGAAAATAAAAAAATTAACTTTGTGGAAAAAGAACACAAGCTACAATAACTTTTTATTTAACAAAAATTTTCGCCTGAATTATATCTACTTTGCTTAGAACCACCTTACGCTATGATGCGTATTTTTAGTTTAAATCGTGAAAATAACATTAAAAATAAATTAAAATTATGGAAAGACAACACAAGTTGCAATAAAATGTTTAGTGACATTTAAAAAAAAATAAGATACGCTTTTTTCAAATTATAAGAACACGCCAGTGAAAATACGTATGTTTCAATGCCAAAGCATGTTATGAATTGTAATAAGATCAATTTATTGAAATGATACATTTTTCAGGGTAGCTGAGAATAAAGCGCGAAGTGTGAGATAAACACACTATCAAGCGCGAAGCGCGAGATAATTATATTATGGAGCGCGTAGCGCGAGTACCAACAGTCGTGCGCCTCAGGCGCGCTCAAACTTGCGAGCTGCGCGCGCAGCGCGCGATGAGAATCTGCCCACGCAGCGGGCAGATTTCTTTCAGTACCTTTGTTACGGATTCCAAAGTCTTGGTTCGTCCAAATTAAAAAATGTGTTGAAAAACATTTTGACATGAAAGAAAGGTTGATTGAGATTCTTGGAAGGTCTCATAAGTCGACGGCGGTCAAAATTTCAGGAAATATAAACTTCCTTTATCTTCCATTCCTCTCCTACATCCTTCCCATACATGCTCCCATGTTTCCTCTTCCCATTCACATATTCTGCACTTTCTGTTCTCTCTCTTTTCCCAATACATCCCTTCCCTTACTTCATTTCCCAATCTAAACCTTGCTATTCTGATTCACCTTTTCTCTCCCCATCCCGTTTCTAAATACTTTGGTACGCCTTCCTTTTTTATCATGTTATACCAATTATTATATTTTGATCCCTCAATCATCCCCCATCTTTGTATTAATTATCTTTCCCTCTCCCTTTTTTCCACTTCTTCGTAGTTTAGTCCAGTCCTGTTTTCTGTATCTCTAGCCTTAAATAACTCCCTCCTTTCTTCTTCCCATCTCGTTCATTCCCTCGCCCACCCTCTCCTTTGTTCTATCTCCATCAAACACTTTCTCGCTAACTCCCCTCACTTTCCCTCCCACAGCTACTTCTCAAAATTCCATGCCCTCTTTCCCGCTCTAGTACTTAATGTTTCCCTTTGCGCTTCTTCCCTCACCATATATCCCGGCGTCCACCAGTCTACCCCTAGCGTCCATCGTATATACCTTTCTTGTAAACTCTCAATCTCTTTCGTTTCTTTCCATTCCCACATCTCTGCTCCATAACCTAACACTGGCCATACCAGCGCATCAAATAACCACATTCTCCTTCTCCAATTTGTTTAAACCTTCTTTTTCCTATTCCCCATATCTGTTTTATTACCCCTGTTGCTTTTCTTATCCTTTCTCTTATATGAGCTCTATGATCTATATTTGTTTTCAAGGTATATCCCAGATACTTAAACTCTTTAACTTCTTCTAATTTTATTCCCTTCCATCTCCCTGTCCATTCTTTCTTTCTTCCCCCTACTTTTCTAAACCTCATTATCTTCGTCTTTTCTACATTTAAATTTAACTTTTTCCCATCTAAGTATTTACCTTGCTTTTTATCTCTCTAAGGATTTCCGATACTCTCTTTATTAATCCCTCTCGTATCCCCTTTTTCACCATAACTTTTTCTATCTCACCTCGGTCTAACGAGTCAAACGCCGCCTTTAAGTCCACGAACATTGCTATCATTGTCCCTTTACCCCTTTTAATCCTCTTATTTACTAGATAGTTCAGAACATATATGTTGTCCATCACCCCCATCCCTTTTCTAAACCCTGTCTGATTCGAAGGCACTATCTTTTTTTCTCAACTTCTTTCTTTAACCTCTCCGATAAAACAGTTACATATACTTTATACAATGTTGGCATTAGTCACTGCTCTATAATCATTAACCTCCTCCCCTCTGCCTCTCTTCACTATTCGGATCATTATTCCTTCTTTCCATAACTCTGGCCACCCCTCTCCTATCCATACTCTATTGCAGAATAACCATGCCCATTCCTCTAATTCTGTCCCCCCATATTTTCAGACTTAATTTGGAATCTCATCTATGCCAGGAGCCTTTCCATCTTTCATCATCCCTAATACCTTGATTATTTCCTCCCTTGTAATCTCCTCCTCCTCATCTGATTCCCTGCTATCTTTTCCTCCTTTCCTAACTTTCCTCTCTACCCCTCCTAGAAATTCCATAAAATATTGTTTTCATGCTACCATCTCAATATCGTGATTTACTCTTTTCCTTCTCCTTCTCTCTCTCTATTTACTACCTCCCAAACCTCCTCTTCCGTCCTAGCCTTCTCCGCTTCCTCTTCAAACAATTTATTTTCCTCCTCGTTTTTTTGCTCACACAACTCAGTATACTCCTTCTTTTTTCTCCTATAATCTTCTCCACTGCTTGTTCCTTTTCTAAATTTTCTTAATTCCCTTCTCACTTCCTTCTTCTTCTGTTTACATTCCTTATCCCATCCACTTCCATCCCCTCCTTCACTAACCTCTTTTTTGCTTGTGCACTCTTACGCTCGTTTTAGTTGTCCTATTGTTATTTCCATTTCCTTGTTTATATTTCCTTCCCCGATTTTGATATTCCTGACTTTTTCTTTAAACTGTTCTTTACCTTCCATTGACCAATCCCCTCTTACTGCTTTTTTTAGTTTTGCTTCCTTTTTATCCTTATTGCTATTACCCATTTCTCCCTCTACTGTCACTATTAAGGGAAAGTGATCCGAATCTATATAGTCCCTTACCTCTAGTTTCTTAAGCTTTTCCCTTACCTCGTCGTCCACTACCACGTAATCAATTACCGTTCCCCTCTTTCCTTCTGAACGTGTATATTCCTCTTCCTCCCCCCTCTATACTTCCGTTTAGGACAAACCATCCCATCTCCCCTAGGCTCTTCAACAATTTCTTCCCCTCCCCATTCAGTATCTTGTCTTTGGATGTCCTTCCTCGCTCTCCACCCCATTCCCTTCCTCCTCTATCTACTGTTCTCACATTAAAATCTCCTCCTATTATAAGTCTAATCTCTTGATTATTTTCTTCCATCAGTTCTCTCATCTCCTATGATTTCTCCTGCATATCTCCGTTCACATAGTTTCAAGTTGTTTGATTAAAAAAAAAACTAAAAAGTAAGGTCTAAAAATACCTTTAAAAAGAAGTCAAAAACTTCGGAGAAAGTTTACTATTTTGGAATTTATCAATATTTTTAAAAACATTAAAATTTGTTTACTGTATTGAATAGAAATTTAATTAAAAGACTTCAAGGTCAGAATGATTGAACTATATATTATTTTAATTGTTTCTTTGAAAAAAAATGGTTAAGCTACCAACCACGAAATACGTATTATCATTCGAGAAGCATAATTATTTTCTGAAATATGATAACTCGGGATGGCCGCTGGACCGGGAAACCGGTATTTTTACAAGTTTTTAAAAGAAATATCTATCCAATGACTTGAAATATCACAAATTTCATATCACAAGATATATAATGCAATTTCAAAAAAGTTTGACTTCAATTTTTTTCAATTGCCAACTTGAGTTGTTAACTATTTCACTTATGAAATCATTCAGTTTACAATGTGGAATTCTTAAATCTTTTACCATCAAAATTTTCCATTTTACATATTAATTTTTAGGGGTATATTTTCAATGAAAAGAATGTTAATATATTTTGAAACTGAAATTTTTTGACAAATCATGTTGTAAGTTCATCAACTGTGAATATAAATTGAAAAAATGATTTCAAAAATTAAACTGTAGTTCATGTATTCGAAATTGAACAATAATTGATTCATTTTAAAGGGCGATCTTGAATATGATAAAATTAAACAATGTACAGATTTTGACGTTAAGAATTGAACTGTTTCAATTCGAAAACCTTAGTAGTTAATCAGATTTAAACTTCGGATAGAAAATTTATAAACTACCTGTTGTTTCCGTATAAAATATACCATTGTTAACGAGTTCAATTGGAAAATTTGTAATCAAGAAAAAGAACAATTTTTTAATAATCAGCAATGTTTGACTGTTTATTTGAAATGAACAATTATAAATGAAATATTCAAAACTAAACAATTTGAAACTGAACTGTTCCAAACAGAAAGCCCTGAATCGTTAAAATTTCGGAGAGCTAAACCTAACCTTTAAATGTTACAATATTAATTTTAATTGTTTTAATTTGAAAAATTTTATTTGTAAGTGAAAATTTTGAGTTTTTATGTGTAAATATAAAATAAAAATGTATTCATTTTTAAACAACTGAACAGCTTGAGGCGATATTTAGAAGTTATTAAATAAAAATTTGAAGCTTTTAAGGATTTTGAAAGGTTTAGGATAATACAAATATTGTCTTAATATTCATGGGAAAATTTTTATTGATTTTTATTTTGAAAAATTCATTTAAGCAGAACATTTAAAAATATTTTTAAACGAAAGCAAATTTTGATGAATAAATAAAAATTGAACAATTATAAATTTGGAAAAAATTCAAATAAGTTTAAGAGATATTGAGCAGTTTTAACAAATTTTCAATAAGAACTGAATATTTGTGAAGATTCCAAAAAATATAAAATAAAATGTAGATTTTGAAGGATTTTGAAAGGTTTCAAGATGATACATTTTTTCTTTAAGGTTGCTGGGAAAATTAAAAGTGATTTTTTATTTAAAAAGTATAGTCTCAAGAGAATGTTTCAAAAGATTTCAAAACAACTTTTGATGTATAAATAAGAATTGAAAAATTATTCATTGGAACGACTTAACATTAAAACAATTTAACTTCTAATTTAAAAAGTGTTCAATTTAAGAATTGTAATCTTTCAATTTTTAATGTTTCTAACTTAAAATTGCGTAAAACGATATAATTTTGAAAATTTATAAATTTTTCTATCCACTCTTCAATTTAGAGCATTGAAAATAATACAGTGCATTTATAATTAATACAAATTTTGATTTGTTAGAACGATTACTTCAGAGAAATAATTTTTTAAGAACAAGAAAAAGTCTGCCTCAGCCCGGATTTGAACCGAAAATATGAATATCGCAAAGAGTGGAAATATATGCCTGAATTTTGCTGTTTAAAAATAATCTTTTTATAGTTTATACTTAACTTCGAAGATTTTAGGGCTATTTTATACGTGTTGATTAATAATTATACCATGACATACAATACGCAGCTTGTAAATATAAAAACATGGTTTCTATTTAAACATTTGTTTATTTTGTTTATAACGTTCATAATTAATATATTTATATAATTATTATAAATGTTCAAAGCAAATAAATAACTTAAAAATTATTATTAACCTCCTTGAGAGTGGAGGGGAAGGGGACTTATTGGATGACCCCCCCTGAAGCCCTTCTCTGGATCCGCGCCTGCCAGAATCAGATATATGAAGAATAATGGAAGAAGGGCATGACTCGTTTATGGGAGGGCATTTTGGACAGACAAAAACTTACGAAAGAATTAGTGAACAATATGATTGGCCGGGTATGAAGGAACAGATCGCGAATTATGTCAAAAATGAAAGCTTACTCGAATAAAGACTAGACAACCAATGCAGATAACAGAGACACCAATTAGAATCTTTGAAAAGGTACAATTAGATATAGTAGGGCCTTTACCGGAAACTGAGTTGGGAAATAAATTCGTTTTAACCTGGGAGGATTGTCTGAGTAAATATTCTGGGGCCATTTCTTTGCCAAAAACCGATGCATCTGTATTAGCAGTAGCAATTTCAGAAAATTTGATATGCAGATTCGGATGTCCGGAATCAATCCAAATAGAACAGTCCCTGGGTGCTTTGGAAAGAAGCCATCATACTTTTGTTGAGTATCTTAGGCATTATTGTAATCGAACAAATTGGGATGAATGCCATGTTTTTATTCAATACCGCCGTACATGAATCCACAGGTGTAACGCCACACGAAATAATTTATGGTAGGAATGCAAGACTGCCGTCGGAGTTCTCTAAGGACCAAAGTCCGTTAACGTGCACCCAATTGGTAGACGATATGTTGGAAAGGCTATTAATTAGTGAATCAACGGTCTTGTATGTATGGCTCTTAAAAGATAGTAATCGTCCACATAAATTGGACGATGAATATTAGGAAGTACATCATCCTATTATAGAAATAAAAAATGGAGTAAACCTCACTTTACAAAAGAATCCAAAAATTAATTTAACGGTGCACATGAACAGAATCAAACGTTCATGTGATTGAATTATATTTGAAATTAAAAACAATTAAACAATAATGAATTTGATGTATGTTTGCTAATATTTCAAAATAATTAAAAACTAAACTAAAATTAAATTTAAAGCATTTTTAAAAATTAAATAATTAAATTAATATGTTCCGTTCTTAAAATATATTACGGAATAAAACTCCATTATTTGTAATTAATTTTTTAATCAATAAAAGAAGCAGAGTTAAGCCTAGGTCAGAAATAAAATATACCAATACGCATATTTCGGCGCGCGATGATCAACTTGTATACAAAAAATTGAGAGATGCTTAGAGAAACTAAAGCAGTTTCCGGGCGAACGGATATAACTTCAAAGGGACACTTAAAGAAAGCGAAGAAGTTGGAGTGAGCAAAGGATCAAATCGTGACAAAACAATCAGTGGAAGCTAATCCATCATAGAGAGTTCTTACAGTGACAGAAAAAAAATACTAAAACTAAAAAGTGATAGAACTGTTTAGTGACCAAAAAAAATGAATTCACGAGGAATTAAATGAATTAAGTGGAACCTAACAGATTCAGAAAAAAAGGAATTTGATGAAGTAAGTAAATTTTATCAAACCTCTTTTCTGTGTGCGTGCAAATTTGCAAATTGTAAACAACCTCCGTGAAAAAACTGGTTGCGTATGAAACAAGTGAGAAACAGGGGAGCCGTCGGAAAAATGTGATAGAAAAAGTTCCGAGGAAAAACGTTACAGAAAATGGTGAGGGGAAAAATGTAGTAAAAAAAGTTCCGAGGAAAAGCGATATATATCAAAGTTGAGGAAAAAAGTTTCTTCTGCAGTACCAGAGGAAAAACGTTACTCCAGCAATTCCGTTTTTTTTGTATTATAAGTTGATGACGAACACCCAAAAAAAAAACAACAAGAACGTCAATATGATCGATATTTTTAATTTATCCGAATTGGAAAAATTGACTGCGAGAATGCAAATTTTTAACCATTGAAAAGATTTTTAATATTGCAAAATAATTCTGTAATAAAAATGTGGTTGAAAAAGTCTATTTTTCGAAATTTTCGCTCAAGTTAAAAGAATTTAATTTAAAGATTTAGGTTTCTTAATTAGCATAATATGTTGAATATTGAAAATAATTTTGCAATAAAGCAATTCGTCAAAAAATCTGGTTTTATAATTGCACTTAAGTTTAAAGGATGTTGTTGAAAAATGCGAGGTTTTCAACGACTATAATAATTTTCAATATTGCAAAATAATTTTCGTTTTAAAGATTTCAAATGTTTCCGGTGCTTCCTAATATTTTACAATAATTTCGCAATAAAAAAGTAAGCCGAAAAATTTTATTTTACACAAATTTTGCTCAAGTTAAAAGATCGCAATGTGAAGAATTGGGTTTCTTAATAATTATAATGTTTTCAATATTGCAAAATAATGTTGCAATGAACAGAGTCGTTCAAAAATTTTTTCTCACTTTAGTTTCAGTTTAAAGACTCTTGTTTGCAAATTTGGATATTTGGACGATCGCCATAATTTTCAATATTACAAAATAATTTTATGATAAGCAAAATTATCGGAAAAGCTTGTTTTTTCACATTAGCTACAATCATTATAGAAGTTTAGAGTAAGAATGCAGATATATGACGTTTCCTGATTTCTAATATTGCAAATCAGTAAATTTGAATGATTATCATGATTTTATATAGTGTAAAATAAGTATACGATAAACAAATGTGTCGAATATGGATGTTGTTCCACTTTAGATACATTTGGAGTACTGTACACTGAAAAGTCGCGATACCTAATAAGAAATTAAAGTACTTTACACGTCTGCACTAAGAGTAAGTAAAATATTGAAAATTTAAAATTGTGTTGCAAATTTAGAGTTTCACATTGCCATAATTATTATTTCATTTTAATTATTTTAAAGAAAGAATAATTAATCAATCTTTTTTTCATCTTAATTTTAAAGTGAAATGTTCGAACTTTTCGTCTGATCTAATTACACACTTTTCAGGAGGTTTGACCGGAATCCCTGAATATATTTTATCTTAAATATTAATATGTTAAATATTCTGTGAATTTGAAGTAACTGAAAATAATAAAACAAATTTTATACAAATAAAAGAGGAAGCTGCTTATTCCCTCTGGCTCAAGAGGGTTATAGTCCAATATGAGCCTCCTTAAACCGTGTGCTAGTTGCAGGCTTAAACTCCTTAAGTGGGGATAAGCGTAGCTGACGCCTAACTCTGGAGCACGGGAGGGAATAGAGAGCATCTAGACTCTTTCCCTCTCAGGTGCCAAGGCATTTTTCGTTACGAATTGGATTTTTTCAGTAGAAATTATAATTTCACTAGAGGCTTGCTTCATTAAGAAATTTCTTGCCCTTCTATAAAGATACTTTCTTAAATTATGGAACATCATTATTTGATTTTGTATATAAAAATTATACCGTTCCTACACAGTTATTATATATTTATAAGGTCAGAGAAAAAGATTATTCATAATGAAATCGCGTGATTATTGTATGCTGAATAAAGTGGTCTAGAAAGCATCCCTTTTTTCTTCTAAAGTGGCTTGATCCCCTAAAAATTGTTCCGTTCCGTGTCAAAACGTCCCCTGAATATTGGCAGAATAAAAAATAATAATTTAAGTATCTCTTAATCCCTAAATCCTTTAATCCCTAGATCCCTAAATATATATATATATATATATATA